>JAPYYT010004019.1:0-18829 GCA_030522565.1 Ceratosolen corneri | reverse complement strand
AGCGAAAATCGTGAAGTTGGGAGGGAAAGCACCGTGGGATCACATTACGAGCACAACAGAGGAAAGATATTGAGGGTAATGTCTTCATTAGCTAGACCGCGGAGAAAACTTCCCCGTCACCGGTATATCTTTCGGATCCCCCCTCTCTCTTTCTCTCAACCACCCACGCTATTGTAATTTACATAAATTCGATCGCGACTTATTTGACCATTTCATTCCTTATGGTGTAGTAATTATATTATATTATTCTTATTTTAAAAAATTCTTTCTTTTAAAAATTAATGCTGGTATTCAAATAACGATACATTCAAATTTCTCTATTACAAAATAATTCCACATAATAAATGTTATAATAAATATATATTTAAGATGATATTGATGGTTTATATTAATAATTTTGATTCTAATGAAATTTACTTTTTTTTCAAGTTAAATATAAATATTTTTTAATATATATTTATTTAATTTTATAACAAAATTATTCTTCTACTCTTTAAAGAAAATATATTTAACTGTAAGAAATTTCATTCCACGTATTATATGATTTCCCGATAACGTAAACAATAATGGTTTAACAATAAAAAAATAAAAACCGAACCGAATACTTTAAATAAAAATAAATATTCTAAAAAATATTTTATTTTATTTCACCTATAATATCGTATTATAAAAGACTAAACAATATTGAATTATATTTATGAACATTATTTCCGATAAAATACTTTATTTTTTAGTATCAATATAGAGAAAAATGATTTCACATAAAATAATACAATATATTGAAAGATCATATTATTAAGTAGTGAATAATATAAATTTAATTTGACGGTCAAAATATTGATTTAAAATTTAAGAATAATTAAATCGACATCATCAGCTAAAATATATATTATAATAAGCAATATAAAACTAATAATAATATAAAGTAATAACAAAATAGAAAAGTGATATAACATATAAGCCATAAAAAATAGTCAATCAAAAAAACAATTTGCAAAAATATGTTAATAAAAGGTCGAAACAGAAATTTAAATTAATAAAATATATTTACATATGAATATTCTTATATTATTAACTAATAATATATATACTATAGGCCATTATAATATTATGATATAATATTATTATTATAATCAAAATTATATTCGAAGTGAATAATTAGTATAACATCCAAAAAAATGATGTATAAAACAAAGGTATAAATTTATTATTTATTATTATCAAAGAGAAAAATAAAATGAAAAATATAAATCATGAAGATAATGCCAAAATTCTAATAAGTGAAATAGAAATATTTATCTAGAAATTATTTATATAAAATATATTCAAAAAAATGCAAAATAAAATAAAAAAAAATAAACATATTCAACAAAAATGAAAATAGCAGCAGATTTCAACAAGGAAGGAAATAGATATAAGATTCGATTTTATTCAGCTAAATATATAATAAAAATATGTAGAATAATTTACAACAATAAATAAATGCGGAATATTTTCATTTATTGTCTACGAGTAAATGTGCAAACTTGTTCTAAATATACATAATATTTAAATAAAACATTTGAAGTGAACTAATATTCTTGGTCTAAATGAATGCAAAAAGGAGAAACGATGAAGATTATATGTAATAAAATCGCGAAGAAAATTAATTGAATATACTGGCTATCAATTCAAATATAGTAAAAGAAATTGCGAAATTAGTAATTGAATATAAAATAAATACAACTATATTATATATTAAAATAAAAATGTTAAATTGAAACAAATATATTAATTACATAATTTTGTAAAATTACAATAACTCACTATAGAAATGAAAAAATATTATATATGAGAAATTATTATTAAAGATTTTTTATTAAAGTTTATTTATTTTATTAAAGATATTTTAATAACAAGTTTAATCAAAGATTTAATATAAATAACATCTATGGAAGGAATAATATAAATAAGTTCGAAAGTGATTGTAACAATCAGAATAATTACTGGACGAACCATTGCATACAAAGTTTAAAAACTCCAGAGAGGACATGAGATAATAATAGTAGGCAACGTACAAATTAAAGTATCAAATTTAAAATTAGGAAAATTAAAATTAGTAAACAAGTGACGCGCAAAGATTAATGAAATTACAAAGCATTCCGAAAATTACAGTAATACGATATAATTGTGAAAAATACATCGATGAAAAAGCTTTAATAAAATCAAAGAACGTTAATAAAATGATTTTGAAATGACGAAAATTTTAATAAACAACGTATTTAAGCAAATTTATTAAAATTTTCATGGTTTTGAATTTCAGTAAATATAAAAAAAAACGAATAGAAGAACATTATTATTGATCATACAATACTAAGATAAAAAAAAGGAAATTATTCTAGAATTGAATTAGTAAATAAAAGCATGTATGCTCTGCATGTTCATACATTGTACATCATAAAAAATCTATAAGATATATTAAAATAAGTTGCTACGTACAATTCTAAAGACCGAAAATAAAATAAAAAGAGCAAATAAATAATTTATCAAATAAAAAAAGCGGTTAAAGCTACTCGAATAAAAATTACTGTTCGAATAAAAATTAGTAGAGATTTCTCGACAGGACTTCATGGTTTTGAAAATCTATGAGAAATATTGATTGTAAGTTGATAATAAGTTTCCTTGGGTGTTTAAATTATAAAATACATTAAACTTATCTGAAAATGTAAAGCACAAAAAGAATATTTAAAATACTTAGTAAGAGAAACACTAATTACGCAAAAACCAGATCCAAATATCAATGATGCATAACATATGTAATTCAGTCAGTAATCGAAGCTGTAATCATTCAGAATTTGTTCAGAATAATTATAACCGTATTTAATATTATTTATGACTAGTGCATTATGCAAAATATAATTAAATTATGGTGTAGATAACAGTAGAATAGCGCTTAGCTATTAAATTGATTACAGAAACATTTTAAAATATATCAATAAAAAAAAGTTTATCTTTATAACGAACTACACAAGAACAGTAAAAGCATAATAGTGCGAAAGAAAGTGAAAAATTAATAAACTGTCACAGTAGAGAAGATAGATTTACTACGGCAACGAAAAAGCTGTGGTAAATACTTCTTTAATTTTGAGGATCTAAAATTAAAATATATTTTGTGAGTTACTTGGAGGTGATACTTGGACGAGAAGCAAATAAAAAGTGATTTATAAAAAAATTGTGTATGCACTCCCGAAGATAGAATTTACATGCGCCTTAGATAATGGTTCAAAATCCATTAATAAAATTAGTAGATTTATGAAATACTAATTGACTCATACTCATGAAATAAATTAATTAGAATTCATACACTATACAGACATACATAGCATACGGAAGACAAATCTTCGTCATAGAATTAACTAAAAATTATGACAATTAATTTTGTAATAAATTCTTTTTATTCTCTTATTCTTTACCAAGTAAAGATTTTAACAAATATTTTGATAATATGTTCAATGATAGCTGGCAATTTTTTTTAAATGTAAGTGTATATTATGAAATAAAAAATAATAGGAATTATGCTATTATTATATAGCTTATTATTAAAAATTATTATTAAAAATAATAATAACTTAATATTTTAGAATATATTACTGAGTAAATAAGTATTTATTTGACCATTACAGCATCATTGCTAAAATTATAGAATAATTACTTGAAAATTTAATCATTAGAGATTAAATATAAAGCTATGTCTGAATCTTTAATTAAAACTTAATGAAATTTTAGTGTATTATTTAGTAGTATTACAAATTAAATAAATCAAACGAGAAAAATAATTTTGAAAATCATTTATAATTGAAATTTTTAATAACGGATAAGTTTATAAACAACTTATATTAAGGGTTTTCGTAAAATTTTGAGACTTTATGAGCTAATTTTTTACGGTTATTAAAACGAAATAAGTAATGATTATAGGGATAATAATGTATTTTAATTTAAAATAGGTTTCATCAATAGAACTGATAATCACAACATACTCATTAGTTGCTCATTAGTTACTCATTAGATCAATATTTAGGTAACAATGTATATATTACAGACAATGTATTATCGTTTATCAATATCTTGTATAGAACAAAACTTTCATTCCCAAAATAATAAATATAATCACAATTGCTGAATCAATAAAAGAGATATAATTCCCAAGCCCAGCATAACGAAAAAGACAATTTTCTTTGCGACCACAACGTACTCACCAATTGAATCGATTCAAGTCTATTATAGAAGAAGAGTACGCATTCGCTTTGCGAAAGAGGCTTTGCTTAGCTTTGACGCATAAGGTAGGCAATCTAAAATAGTGTTGGTGTACTTCAGCCTCACCGGAGTATAAATTACCACTTGTCTCAAATACTTGACTGACGGTTGTATACCATTTTATATTATTCCCTCTCTTTTTCGCTTTTCCTTATTTTATTTCTTTATTTTTCTTTCTTTCTATTTTTCCCTTAGGTTTTTTTCTCAATATGTTGCCCAATCAATTTTTTACTAATATCTTCATGATTTAATAGAATTTTATAGAATTATATACACATATATATTACATATATTATATATATATATAAATTTATATATAATTATATATATATATATATAATATATATAATTATATATATAAATATATATAATAAATATATATATATATAAATATATATATATGTATATATAATTAAAAGATTAGGAATTTAAATTAAGAATGAAGTTTATTTTATTTGTTTATCATTAATCTCACAATTGCCTATTATCATTAATAAAATTTCGAAATTATAGAAAATTTGTTTAATTATTATTTAAACTTCTTTAAAACTTTTTTATCTCATCGATTTTGTTTTGTTTGCAATTTTTAACACTTCAAATAAGTTCAAAGTTTAAAGGAAAAAGCAAGAATTTGAATTTTTAAACTTCGTTCAGACTTTATTTATTTGACGTAATTTTTAGAACCCAAATAATATATAATCTAGAGATTAAGAAAATTACAAAATTATTTTTAATTTCTTTCTTATCACCCGGTCAGAAAGATTGCAATTTTATCACAAAATAAATATCACGATTTCCTTGTCATTAGTAGTACTCCATATGTTTGTATTTGTGTTTATAAGTAGTTGTTATACATTTTAGGCAACTAATGAACATTTATCATCAACTATTCATGTAATTTAAGATTTTAATATTTAATGTAAAATTATTCATTTGTATACTTATAAAATTTTTATCCTATTCAGTTATAAATATAATTTGTTGTATAGTTTTACAAAAAACTTTACTATAAGTTTCTAAGACATTTATTACTTTTAAATGTATCGTAAACATTTTCCGTTTATTCTTTAAAAAATAGATAGTAATTGCTTCTTTTATAGTGTTAAAAAATCAATTTAATTTAAAATTTTAATTCTTTATTTCAATAGTACAGTAAATAAAGAAACTAATTCATTTAAATTATTAATAATAACCAAATCTGTGACTATAAGATATTTTTATACATAATATATATATTTAATAGCAAACATAAATATGTTTCACTTTTAAATTTTACTTTTACATATAAAGATTGTTATTAAAATAATAATATAATTATTACAATAATAATATACAAAAATAATATGCACTTATTTTTCTAATATTCGATATATTGCATTTTGATTGTTTGATTCGCTAAATTAATTTCTTTTAAAGTTAAATAAAATAAAATATTTTATTAATGTTTATTAATAACATAACAAATAATACAACATTATTTAAGTATCTTTATAGTCAATCAAAATATAAAATATAGATATAAACATATTTATGCTTCATCTATTCATATACTGATTTGTTAAACGAATGGAAGTATACTTCAATAAATTTAAAGAATTCTTTAATCTTTACTTATAACCCATTATTTACTTATTCTAGAAAGAGACAGAATTTTGGCAAGACTATTTAGAATTGAAATTATTCTGTAGGTGTATGTTTGTTCATCACCGAAGTCGGGATCCGTGTGTTATTAAATTTGAAATTGTAGCCATTATAAAGCTATTGCTTATTTATAATGAATAGCATTGAAATCACAATAAAATACATGCAAGTTTATATATTTGAATCAAAATTTTAGTTGAAAAATTTAACAGTGTAATTCAATTTTATGAAAAGGGAGAAAAAAAGGGAGAAATACAGAAGATGATAGATTAAAAATATAAACGATATCGCTAATCTAAGTATTAATGCAGCTTACTCTACTATTATACAAATAAATAAAATAAAATGAAAAGTAAATACTCCTCTTTCGAATGGAGTATATTTATATATCTGGCTACTCAATATTCTATGCTAAAAATTTGGATAAATATCCTATATTTATCTGTCATGATTCAAATTTGTGAAATACAATAATACTATTCGTCACTTGTATAGCTTATATAGCAATAACTACTATATGATGTAATTTAGGATGATAAGCCTTCACGAGAAGTAAAAACAAACTAGACTACCAATTTCAAGTATTATTTTATTAAAATTATTTCCGTTTTGCCATGGATATCTGTTCAGAATTATGAAAACGATTAATTTTTAAAACTTATTATATTTGTATGTTTAAAATATTGTTAAACCAATAAATATTAAACTTTTTATAAACGACGAATATTTATAGAATAAGTATATAATAAAATAATTAACAATTTTTTATGAAAAAAACTATATTATTACTACTATATAATTATACCTATCTATTTCATTATAAGTAATTACAAATGATTTCATTAATCATCAGTTATGTAAAGAATAATTTATTTCGATAATTTAAAAGTATTGAATAATGTAAATGATTTCAATATTAATTTTCAGTTAATAAAATAACAAAATTATTAATATTAACTAATTAATTTTTTATGAATTTCTGCTAATCATTTATAGATAAAATGTAATTGATACAGAAATATTTTTAATAACATCAGTATTTATTATATATAACTATAAATTTTGAACTACTGTCATAAATGCAAAATTTAATGAAAATTTGTAAATAAAAATTAGAAGATATATAAATTCTCTTTTACAAATTTTAAAAGTATTATAAAGTTTTTCATGTACTTTTATATGTGTAAAGGACAATTAGTTCTCGTGTAAAAGCAATAACGCGCTCTATTGTCTTTTCGTCTTGTGCATATATGGAGAGCCCAAATGACGAAGTGACGTATATCGTGCAGAAAAGAGAGAGGTAGATGCAATATACAAGTAAGCGTGGAAGGAAAAATAGCATCGTTAATACGTTGAAACTATATTTTAAAGGATAAATTGGAGATGAGTTACAATCATCACTTTCAGGGCAATTCGAATATACATATATATATATATATACATATATAAATGTATGTATATATTCCCGGTTAGGAAATAAATATATATATTTATGTACATCGTCGATATTCAAAAACTTTTTGCTTTGCCTACATCTTAATGTATTAATATTTATGGAAAGCTTTAATATATTGGCTCCATTCGGATTATTAAATATTTTGAAATTGTTCGCTGTAATTGTTTGGGTATTTTCTTTAAACATCTTTAAAATGGTTTTTAAAGATACTTCTATTTTCATTTTAAATATAGCTACGTATAATTTAAAGGTATAAAAATAAAATAAACTATAGGCCTAAAATTGTAATGAATAAAAGAATTAAATAAACAAACAGCATTTATCCTCCATAAATTCATTAGTTTTCCAAGTTAAACTAGTGAATGAGCTCCATGCATTCCAATATTTTATTCATAACTTTATAAAATATTTATTTATATATTATTTTAATTATTATTTATAAATTATTTATTAAAATACATTTGTAGATTTAGTCTCTTTTCTAATAAACTAGTAATATTATTTTCATAATATTTATTATAAAACAGTAATTCACAGTTACATTTGCTTAATATCTACTGTAAAGAAGGATAAAAATAATAAGCATATTCATAGAATTCATCCAAATTAATTAAAAGTAAATTAGCCCAATGGATAATTGAAAAATTCATAGAAAAAATTGCTCCAATATTGTTATGGCATAAATGATGTAATTCTTACGATCTTTGAGTTTGTTTCGGTAAATTTAGTACTGAACATTCGAGATAGTTTCACTTACATAATTATCTTTCTCTTGACCCCCAACTCACGCCCAACGTGTATTGGCTTCATATATTATTCAGGCTATCAGGCTAGTAACGATAATTTAAAATAGACTTGGGAAGTTTCAAACAATAATAGCCTAATAAAATACAATCTTATAGAATGAAATATTTTTAATTAAATTATTATTACGTAAGACTTCTTTTAATAAATTTGGTTTTACTAACTTCTTCCATATTATTTTTTCTTCTAGTTAATGCAATTTATTTCTATTTAATTCTTTAAATTATCATTACCTTCATTTATATGTGGCATCATTAAATATAAAATGAGATTTATAAATAAATATTTTACATGCATTCATTTTATTTATATTTTTTAATAAAGTTTTTACAGCTAAATGTTTTCATAAAACTTGTAAAATTCATGATTTGTATTTTAAAACTCTATGTTCTGTTTGTCTATTATAAAATAAAATCAAAGCAGTAAAAATAGAAAGTTCAATTTCTCTGATGTAGAATCAGAGAGTAGACATTAATTTTAAGATTTAATAGGCTCACATTAATTAAAATGAATGAAGACAGTGAAAATTTAATCGTCAACGTCAACATGTGCTTACTTTCAATCCCACTATAATTATATTACCTAATAAAATTAATATTTTAAATAATTACACTTTTGCATCGAATTTTAGCATATTTAAATAAGCTTGTTTTTATAAGAAAGCACGCGTTGTAATAATATTCATTTCTAGATTTTCAATCAAAACAAAACAATGCATAGTATTACCTAATGCATAATGTATTGCCTAAAATCTATGAAAATGCATGAAATATCTATATTTTCTATAAAAAAATGTCTTTCTTATCGAAAAATCTATGACTATCACTTGACTGTAACGAATAAAATCATGAATGAAGCAACTTTAGATTTCACTTTTAAGAAAATATTGACACTTGAAAAAAAAATAATATAAGAAACAAATAATGAACAATATTTATGCACAACTGTATAAAATATTATCCTTTGCAAATATTCTCAATTTTTTTATAAAAAATATTTTTTTTCATTATAATATTATTTGAAAAGGTATAACAGTCTAATATTTTTTAAATTTACTATACAAGAAATTATTTTATTAATAATAAAATTAAAAATATGATTGGCTAAACTACATAATTATACTAAATAATACATCGTATTTTGTGGTATTATGTATGAAATACGTTAGAAACTAAGTTAATATTTAAAATATTAGTAAATATGATATTCAATAAAAAATTAATACTTTATTGTAAATATAGTCCTTTTTCATATGAAATTTATAAGTTTTATTTTTCATATTAACGCTGCCTTTAAAGTTGTATCATATACGTAGAATTACATACAATAAAACTTATTGCAACGATTTGTATTATAACATCCAGTAAAATAGAGAAATTATATTACGTTAAAAAAAATAGATAAAAGTGCATATATTGTAATTTGAAATTTTTCTCTGTGTTTACTTGAGATATATTTTTATTAAATATGAAATTTGCAAGATATATTTAATAACCATGTTTATATTTTTTAATAGTATATATACAAAATGAATTTGCTTATTACTAGTTAAATATTAATTTCCTGAAATTTCAAAAAGAAAATAAGCAAATTTGTGAATAGTAAACATAATAATATTCATCAAATTTTATATCATCATTGTCTAGACTTTGTTGACTGAAAGTAGAGCAAACGAGTTTGCTTTAATATCAACCCTTTCTTATCTGCCGATCTAAGTCATCCTGACAAGCCAACTCCTTAACTACCTTCACTTCCTATTTCAGAAACAGTATGCCTGGTCCCTCCTGACTTTGCCCCACGATCTCTTGGCGGAGCACTTTTCTTTAAATCCTTAAAGCCCAGATCCTCAAATGTCACCAACTTCGTTCCGGAGATATTTGCTTAGCTATAATGTGACTATAACGTATTATTGTACTTTATCGTATTTTTAACTCTATTCAATAATCTTTTCACGCATCTCTTCACGATTATCCTTTAAATTAGGTTATTTTATTAATGTTAAAATTTGAAGATTCATGATACTGCTTATAAATTTCATGTTTTTGATTAAAACTCATAATTATGTGACTGTACATGCTATAAATGTTGACTAACAATATAAATAAAAACAGTGACAAGTATTTATTATTTATAAAAATGAGTCTTTATATATGTAAATGCCATTTGTCTTTACATGCATATAGGAAATTTTCGATATTCTCGATTAGAAATAAATTAAAATTTCATGTTTATAAATTAATGAAATTTTTATTTTCAACGTTTTTTCCCTTTACAAAACAGAAGGATTTCTTTTTTTAATAAATTATTAAAGTAATATAAAATTTAAAAACATACACTTTCGAACACTTTTGTTTTTTATACATTCATTATTTTTTATGTAATTAAACGTGAAAATGTTTTAGTGAATAATTTTTAAGTCTCTAAATAAGAATTTATTATTCTTTTCATAAAATTATTACTTAACTATTTGTTAGTGTTAGATACAAATTTTCACTTGTAAAATGTACTGAAATTTAACGTATGCTAAAATATTATGTGTTATTATTTTTCTATTTGCATGTTTAAACGTATGAATATATTCATTTTACTATAATGTTAGTTAAATGTTATATTATATTTATGCAGTTTATGAGATGATCATAAATGTAATAATGAAAATTCAATTAAATTCGAATGAAGTTTAATCATATACGTATATAATGCGTTAA
The DNA here is from genome assembly GCA_030522565.1 of Ceratosolen corneri. NCBI lineage: Eukaryota > Metazoa > Arthropoda > Insecta > Hymenoptera > Agaonidae > Ceratosolen > Ceratosolen corneri. The sequence goes on along the minus strand of JAPYYT010004019.1, from coordinate 7,927 downwards.
TAAAAAGATATACTTTTTCATCTAATACATTCTCTTTTGTGCTATCAATGAAAAAATATTTATTTATTCCTCCTTTTATAAATTCATTATTTATGTGAAAAAATGTAGTGAATGACTAATATCTTTAAATATTTATGTTTGTAAATTGAGAGTATTTTTATTATTGTTTGAAATTATATTCTATAAACCGTTAGGTTATGATTTATTATGAAAATATATAAATGATTTGTTAAACGTAGTGAATGATATATTTAAATTTAAATTTATAAATATGTTTTTAGAAAAAAACCTGATCACTTCTTTCCTTCTTTTCATACTTCTTTTCTAAAAATGTATAGAATAATCACAAACGATTATGTACAAATCATTTCGTTAACCGCAAAATTATGCAGCTGACATATAGAGTGTTGAAAGCTCTTATATTTTCTCAGCACGACATTTTTTCATTATGTCCGCACGAATTCACGGCGCGGCAACGGATGTATGGTTCGGGTCATGTACATTCTCGTCATAGGTTCACTGCACAGCTAAAAACGCTGTGTGCTAAAAAAATAGCGAGGTAAGGTGGTAGATTTTGCATCTTGGCGCTGAGCGCCACTCCAGATGAAATTATTTACTTTATGCAGCGCTAAATGCGATGCGTTGCATTAACAGCACTGTTTATTCAAAGATTTTGCAATTATCCACACATCTACATGCCTTTTCGTGCTCATTAAATTAAAAGTGATTTTAATGGCATATGAATTTATTAATAAAAATTAAATTAAATTAATTTATTAATTAATATTTAGAAATATTTTAATGCAAGTGTATTTAATAGAGGCACCGAGTGCCTCTATTGTTTGCGCGGAAGTCTTATGAATAGAGTGTTTAAACATGTTATAGAAAAAAGATATATTCAATGTGCCTAGGATATTATTTTCACTTCTTTATTTACAGGAGAGTGTCATTAATTTAATGCTAAATTAAAGCCTTTTCTTACTAAAAATGGTGACTTGAGAATGAAGTTCTGAAGGAAAGATTATAATGTAAATTAAGACTAATAAGTTTTCCAGCAAAAATTAATATTCTTAATGAGAATGATAATGAAATTGTTCTAATTAAATCACTACTCCTTTGTTAAAAATACATAATTATCTATTAGTTACTTTTATTAAATTATATTGCAAAATCTTTTACTTATTCAGTAATTTTATTCGACTAATATCTATGTGATGTAGGGTAAAAAGTAAAAATAAAACTAAAATATTAAAGTATCGCTACAGTCGGTAGATTATAAGTCAAAAATGTAATATTTATACGATAACGTTTACATTTTCATAGATGTAAAATGTAAAACTATACGATTCAACCATATATTAATTATTAACTTCAGCATTACTAAATATAAAAGATATTGTAAGATAAGATTCTGCATACAACTTTTCTTATTATTTTACACCAAGGTAAAGTACGATTATAAATTCATAGATATCTTATGCAGATTCCACAATATGTTTATTAAATTTTTTTTAATTTTTATATAATTATCTACAATAGTAGTATAAATGTAAAACAGTATTTTAATTGTAATTTTATTTGCATTGATTTTCAAAAATTCATTATAGAATTTTCTGTTATTATTAAAAGATATATTTTAATTCAAAATTATTAATTTGGAGAATATTAATAAGTATATGCAAACTTTCTTAATTTTTCTCTCCACAATTGTCACATAGTTAACAATATACTTAAAAGCAATTCTGAACTAAGATATTTCAGTATATAAAAGATTTCGTATAATATTTGGGTAAATTTTTTTCTAAAATTATGAAACACTTTTATATTATATTATTAAATATATATACATATTTTATGTCACATAAATAGTTTTATAAACCATATTTTCTAGAACTTTTATATTCACATGTTGTTTTAAAAATATTATATAATATGCTTCCTGTTAAAAGATTGATAAAATAGTATAACTAATTCATCATATAATCTGGAAGTATTATATGATTTTCTGAATGTCCGAATTATAATATCAATTAATAAAATTTTTATCCCCTGTTTATTATGCTTAAACAGTTATTATAATAGCGATTATTTAATTTCTATTGAATTATTTTAAATTTTATTCAAAATCCGTTCTCAGAATATTAATTCTTTGTATATAATATTCTTTTTCATTGCATCTTATAAAGTGCAGATAAAACACTACGCACATTTCAATAAAATTCATTAAGAAACATCAATAAAAAAAATCAGTATATTTTATTTATTATTTATTATTATCTGTTAAATCATTATTTTATTTAATTCTAAACTTCTTAAAATTTCTATCCACTCCTACTATAAAATTTATTATAAGCCATATATAACCTGGAGATGTAAGTGCATTGTCTATATATAATTAAGTAACAAGTGCAGCCATACATTCATCTCCATCAAAACAATAAGCCATGCTTAAGTTCTTAAATAAACTGCGGCGTATACATAAGTGCTATCTTAAATTGATCGGATAAAAGCAAAATGATTGTGTTAACATACATTTTATTACATGTTTTTATATTCTAATAAACATAACTTTAATAATTATGATTAATTTATAACGAATTACAATAAGCTTAAGTTATCAAGTTTTTATATGCTTAAGTTATATACTTTTATAAGCTTAAGTTTTTCATCTAATATTGGATCATTATAGTTTTGTATTTGTGAAACTACGGTGTTGAAAAAAAATTATTTTTTAATTAAAAAAAATATCATTAGTATAAAATATAGTTTTAAAAAATTGTATCAGTTTTAGTTTTTTGAAATGCATATGTGATAATACATAAGAAAATCTTGATTATATATAATATTCACTGGAACGATACGTGGAATTATTATTTATTTCATATCTATACGTGAATGATTTTATGTTCATTTCACATAATAATAATAATAATTTGCAAAATAAATTTTTCTTGTATATTGTGAAAAATTTAATGAACTATTAAATTTTGAAAAAAAACGTTAGTTGTTTGTTCAAAATTTTTTGATAAAAGCCAATTTTAATTTATAATAATTTTAAGTATCTTACCCACGTCATAGTAATATGTTTCTTCCATAATAGTTTACACAATTATTGTAATATTGATTTTTTGAACATTATTATAAATGTAGATTTTAATTAAACTCTTTGTATATGATAACAAAGCTATTTATTTAAGTGAAGAATTATGAAAATGGTGCTCTCCATCAATGTAATAAATAATATTGCTATTCGTTAGAGTAAACAATAATTAATACAAAAAATAGCTAAATAGCATACTATATTTGTAGTTTAATGTTATTGCATAGAAGAGAATAAATCTACGCAATAGTAGATTAATGAAATTAAAGTTAGGAATGCGGGACGGAGAAAGCGAGAGAGAGAGACACTGAGTTCAACTGGTCAGATGGATTGACAACGCACCAACTTTGTTGGTTGACCGTTCTTGTTGCCATGACAACTTAGGGTTTAGGAAAGAAAAAGGTAGAATATTATTTTCGCCTCGGGAAATGCTACATCAATAAAATGCAAGAGGGAAACCGTAATAGAGATAAAGATAAAGAAGGAAATAGACATAGGGAAAAGAGAAGAATAAGATTTATTTCTAAGATTAAAAGCTGGATAATATATCCAGAACATCAAATGGTTTTACTGCAGTTCATTATTAATAATATTAATTAGTATAATATGTATATTTACAAAATTCGATATAAAATTTAGTATAATTTTAACATAAAAGGTCATTTTTATTTCAAATATGATCCATAGTAACATAATCAATACATTTATTCTTGACACATTCATAAATGAAAGTGCTATTATTTGTAATTGATATGTATTTTTTAATTATTGAGAACTTTGATTTTAATTTAATTAAACCAAATATTGCTTAAATTGTTATTTAAATTATTATCGAATTACAGAATTGATTATTAAATTAATTTAATTGTTCTGTATTATAAATTATATTATACTATATTATATTTCACCTTAAACATTTCACAAGTGATTTTTTCTTTTTCAATTAATACATGATTTTCAAATACTTCTATGTTATATTTATACTATCCGTAAAATATACACTAATAAGATTGTGTATTTTTAGAAAATTTCGGTAAACTTATATCCAGCCTACATTAATCTTATATCCGATAATATCTGTAAAATGTAATATATCATTATTAATAAGTTATATTTGATTAATAAAGTACACATTAAACCGTTAATGCATCATATTAATTGTGTTAATGTACTTCATACACTTAAAAATATATTTAAATTAATACAATGTGTAAATTTTAAATTTCATAATGTTTTCTGATATTTAAAAGTCCAAAGTATCAAATATAATATGTTATTATCCACATTCATATATATTTCTTGAATTTATATTTAATTATTTAATTTAGTACAAAAATTTAAGTAATTAAATAAGCACGTTGTTAATGGTTTATGACTTCTTTGCAGTATAGAAATAAATATCTTTTAATTTATTGCACAGTATTTGATTTAATTATTAGATACCATCATAAATAAAAGAATTAATATATATATATATATATATATATATATATATATATATATAAGGTCTGTATAATAAAATAGAATTCCCAACTGATTAATTAATTAATTAATTTCAGATTTATGGATGTAATTTCTGAGAAGTATTTATTCATCTTTGAATTTTATTTTTATAGTAATCTTTTTAATTCATTACTATATTTCTTGTCTTATTTTCTATAAACTTACTAGAAAACTGTCGTATTTCTATTTGTGAAATACTAAATATTTAATTTGACTTCAATTTCACTGTTAATTAGTTTTAATTTTATATGAATTCTCGACAATTGAGTTATATTCTAACTTATAAGTATTAACTATATATACTATAGTTTTATAAAACATTTATTCTCTTTTTTCATTTATACCGAATAGCATAATCATTCTAAATAAATTTCAAATTAATATTTTTCTTTTTTTTATTATTAATTTCATAAAAATTTTATCTTTAAGTTTTCTATATTGTAATTTAACTGATGTAATTTTTATTTAGCTTGTATATAAATTCTACTTTCTCTACTACATAATTTTAAGTAAACGCAATCTATTAAGTAGCATATTACATAGAAATTTATCAGCTTCATCAATATTAACATTGATATAACGTGCCAAGAACAACATACAGGAAATTACCGTATCAAGTAAAATGTTTTCATAATTAAACACACGTAAGTAAAGGGTTCAATATATATGCATACATAGAAGTAATGTGAATTTCACATGTGAGATACGACGAGCATCTGGTTCCGAAACTTTGCCGACGGCGGATGTCCTCATGTACTGAAACTTACAATGAGCGCAGATAATCATGACATGCATATAAATCTTCAAGTGCATATGAGCGACATCTAACTGATGCATCCGCGCAGACAAAAGTAAATGTTCCAATCTAAGTTTCAAAAACTAGTGACTTCTTACAGGAAAATCTGCTTTTAAAAATTGTGAAATACTTCAGTTTGGTAAAATTACGAAAAACAATGGGATGGATTGATAATGTTTTTATTTGTAATTTTTCTATTTGAAATAGTTTCGATTATTAAGTATTCAATATTCAGAACAAGTATGTGTTCAAAAACGTTAAATACTATTAGATGACATTTAATATAGCATTTAGTAAATAATTAACGTGAAATTTTCTCATGATTTTTCCATTTAAATATTCTTAATAACAGAAGGTAAATGATCAGAAGATAATGTTAAGTCAAAGTCAAGGTTTTGACAAATGAAATAACTTATATATAAATGAAATATAAATATAAATATAATAAACTTATATATAAATGAAGTGTTTATATATATATACATATATGCATAATGCATAGAAGATATTTTCAATACAGATTATTTATTGTTGTGATAAATAATTCAATTGAATTTTCAAAGAAAGTATTTTTTTCTAGTTTTATACTTACTGACAATCATATGTTAAATAAATGAATTTAATTTAATATGATTTATTAACAATAAGTATAATAATTTGGTTATAATAATTGAATGTTTATATAAAAGATATTTTGTACTTATAAATAAAATTATGTAAACAGATTTATATATACATAATTAAGTATTTTGGATTATCAATATGTAAACGTAAATCCAAAATTTAAAATTAAAATATGAGATTAAATATTTATTAACATAAATATGTTATTAGCTCACCTGAAATATGCTGTCATTTTACGTATATTTGTACTAAACTTATATTCAGAATCTATTTTATACAATAGATGATTTGTCAAGAAGCCCCAGTTGAGAGTGTCGTATTTCTATTTGTTATTTAGAGATGGTATAGATATAATGAAATTTGAGTCGCAAATTTATTTGAATAATTGTTACGAGCAAGCAGGTCTTCACTTCGTTTATTTCAAGTGAAAAGAACGAATTGTCAGAAAATGTTTAGCTCGATACATTTTCACTTTCGTCTGGTAAGGATAATTTCTGTGTGTTAAAATCTTTCAGAATTTATTAAATTGTCAATAAATATTAAGTTTACACATTGAAGGTATTGGTATTTTGCATAGACTTTATTGCTTATTTTCATTATTATAATGTCGTATTATTATTTTGAAATAATTTAGCGTATATGTATATTTCAAGTTCAATAAAAACCAGAGAAAAAATGTAGATGAAATTATTTTCATAAAAACAGCATATACCTTAAAAAAATATTTCATACAATCCCGGTCATATATTCTCATTTCTTTCGATTTCACTTTCGAAAGATGCATTTTTAATTAATTTTATCATCAGCTATTATCAAAAAATTAACTTTTATACATTATTATTTAATATTATTCTTTACAGTAGGTAATTGCACTTTAAAAGTAAAAACTTTCTGTAACTAGTCGGACGAAGTTAAACTGTAATCGAAAGGCATAATTTAAGTTATTTGAGCCGGAAGAAATAAATTACAAAAATAACCCAAAAAGAAAAAGCAGCAGAGATAGGGGAGATTAGCATTTATTTCTTAGCATTTATTACGCTCACATTGCAGGGTTTATCTCGATTCACCGCCGTCAAAAACACGTGTTGGCCTCGTATCCAGCGCCGATCCCTGGCGGCGATTCAATTACGCCTCTTCCACTTCTCCCGCCGAGGCCGCTAGTGGCAGGCTTGGAAGATGATGTTCAGCATCGCAAGATAAGGATTTAGGGGTGGGGGAGGAATGTGCGAGAGAGAATGGGGAGAATGGACCGAGTGCGTGAACGTGTTTCTCCGGCGCGAAGGAAGGCGAAGATATGGGGCGTGAGAAATTTTCGGGGGTCGTCCGCCAGTTGCTATGGCGACCGTCCGGGGACTAAACTGTTCTCGAGCGAGCTGCGAGTGGGCCACCCGGACAAATCGAAGTCCCCTGTACTATTTCCTTTTACTTTTTTTCTTTTCTTTTTTATTCTTACCAATGAAATACATAAGATACTTCGTTTTGCAGGAGCGGAAGTTTTTCTTCTTTTTTCCGAGGACATTTCAATAATAGGAATATGCCGTGTATATGTGTGTAGGAATATGTCTGCATTTTTCGTATGTTCACCTTAATTTATATATATTATGTAACTTAACTCATATATTGTGTAAATTGATTCTCACGTTAATTTACAAACAAATATATTTTTGATGATAATCCACTGTTATTTTAATACAGAAAATCTTCATCGCATGGAGATATGAATTTTTGCCTGCAATTTTATGAGTTCACACGCCAAGTTCTTTCTACTCATATTCTTAAAGGAATTATAACATATTAAACTATAAAGCAATATGAAGTTTAATAAACACTATAAATTGAATGAATAAAAACACCTCCTCATATGGAAAAATATTTATTATTATAAAGTCCTTGTCTCAAAACTC
>JAPYYT010004018.1:0-10902 GCA_030522565.1 Ceratosolen corneri | reverse complement strand
GGCAACTGTGCGTCAATTCTCGGAAGGTTTTGTCCGTTACTTTTATGACACGTGCCTTTCAGAGCACATGATGGTCATACCGATCATCGACGACCTTTTTAATTAACCTTTTCAAATCACTTTCAACTGGAAAATATATATGAAATATTATTGCAAAATTAGTTGGCTCTTCGGGGATATCTGGCAATCATAAATATAAAAAACATTCAAACCAAAAGTAAAGAAACAATATTATTTAGAGAGTTTCTCTTTTTTATTCGGTTCTCGAACAATTGTATTACCATTTTTTTATCATGTACAGTTTAAATAAATTTAAAAAATAGATTAATATTATGAAAAGTTATTAATGATTTATCACATTAAATAATTATTCTAGATAAATTTTGTTATGCAATTTTTGTTGTATCTGAATAAAATTCTAAAAATATTACCACATATCAAATATATAAAAGTAATTGCAAAAATGTATTTTATTTTAAATATAATGTATGGAATGTATGGAAATAGGTTATATTAACAAATCCTGATCTTAATGATATTTATAGAGCATTAGAAAAAGTTAAAATCAATTTATTAATATATGTGTATAAATATAGGAACTCTTCTTATTTTACTTTGTTTTAAAAATGTATAATTAGATAAGCAATAAATAATAATTTAAATGGAAAATAAAAACAAGCTATTCAGGGTTTCTATATCTAAAGTTACTATGCGAATTATAGTGTTTAAAAATATATTGTATTACTAAATTTTTGAATAAATTTATTGAAATATAAAAGAAGATTTAAATGATACTTGAAATCACGTGTTTGTTTCTAAGTTCCTGCAAGAGGTAAGGAAATTTAAAAAATCATCTAGTATATTATCTAGTATATTTTTCGATACATATATGCACAAAACTGGTTAGATATAATATGGTAGTGAAAACATAAGATCTTCGAACTTAGCATTTTAAATTAAATTAAGTAACTTTTTAATTGTATAATTACTATTTAAAAATAAATCTTGGTAAATAATGCATTTTTTTTAATATCTAGCTGTAAATTTTTTTTATATTTTAACAAAATTCTTTATTTAATCAAGTAATAAAAAATTGCTTTAGCAAATAAAATTTTCTACATTTTTATTCATAAAAATGAGTTAGTTTTATATGATTCATTTTTTAATTCGGACAAAATAAATCAAATGTAATTTAAAATAAATCAATAATATGAAAAATAAATATTTAATAGAAAAATTTATTTAAAACAGATGTATTTATCTTTTTTATTTTGCTATTCATTATTTTCTAAGGTACTAAAGAAAAAAAGAAAAAATGACATGGAGCAACTAGTCATTGTACGTATGCATTTGACTATTAAATGAAGCATGAGTATAATAATTATATATTATATAATATATAAAAATAGAATTAGCATTCGGATACAACAAATGAAAAAAAAGAGAATGAAGTAATAAGAAAAAGTAAGATAACAGATTCCTTAAACTACGATTAGTACCGAACTCCACATTCATTTTTATTGATATAATGTGCGAGGAACCGATGAAGATTTAGAGAAAAACAAAAGATGAGAGAGAGAGAGAGAGAGAGAGAGAGAGAGAGAGTCATTGAACGGATGGGGATTGGGTAAGAGAGAGCCAGAAAGCGAATACGTGAAAAGCAAAAATAAAAGGATATAAAAGAGGGTGGAGAAAAATAGTAGGTAGGGGAAGCCTCATGTGTCGGCACTTCGCCGCTACAGTTACAGCTCAGACCACACACGTTGTTCTAGGGGTTCTCAATTCGACCGCGAAAGACTGAAAGGCGCTCTTGAAGATTAATTACTGCAAGAAACAACTCCCCTTTGTAATATTCAACCATTTCGCTCCCGTTCGACCTTATTTTGTTTTCTATGCTTTTCCAACAAAAATTTTCTAATTTAGCCTTATTCAAATTAATTTTTTTTCGTTCTTTTTATTATTATAACATGTTTTTTTAAGGTGTATGCTTTTAATTTTTTATAAAGCTTCTTAAATCTACTAATGCTATATGTTTTGGAGCTTTTCAATCTATAAGCACGTAAGTGTACATTGCATTACAATAAATTTCATGTGTACAATTATTTAAATTAACTGTATAATTATTTACAAATAAACAGTTCAAACTAATGGAATAAACTTACAATGCAGTAGTTAGTACAGTAACTCTTTTTAGTAGTGAACTCTATAAATTTTAGAGACATAAATTATAATCAATTTTATTATGTTTATACAAAAATATATTTTAATAATTTAATTTCAAGTATTTTATTTATTAAAATGTTGTCAGTTAAATAAATTTTTTATATAAATATATTTATATATATATATATCATTTATATTATCATTATTTAATCTTCAAATTTTAGAATATTATTTAATTTCTTAAACTTTTACCTTATTTATTAAAATTTATAACGGATCTAATAAAATAAGATTTAGCTAATATATATATATATATATATATATATATATATATATATATATATCTGTGATATTTATATATAAGTCGAATAATGTTAAAAATAAAAAATCTATTATTTTAAAATTAAATATTTAATTTATAATCATTATATGATAACTAGTATAGTAGAAATTTGTGACTAGTAATAAGACAAATTCGTTAAATATTTCCTATTTGATTTTTTTAATTATCTATTCTTTTATCATTGTATATATATTATTTTAAAAGTTTTTGTAATGAAGAATTTAAAACTATAAATATATTTATTATTTATTATATTGATTAACCATTTTATACAACACAACTTACATTATAGTTCGTGCTACACAAGTAACATTTTTATACTTGTTATTTTAGAATTAGAAATGAATGAATAAAAAAATATTTTTACATAAATATTATTTACATAAACTAAGGAATTAAATTATGTCATCCAATTGCGCATTAAAAAGAAAATGATTAACACATAGTTTTGTTTTGTTTCACAAGTTAACTTTTTTTATAATTGTTATTTTAGAATTAGTAGTATTAGGGTATTCATTTGGTTTTCAGTATTTATATATATGTATTAAAAAAATGTTTTACAAATTTAAATACTTTAATCATATAATGTAATAAAGTAGATTTATTGTAAAAGATATATTTTAATTTAAGTAAAATAACAAACAGATGAATAAAAAAATATTTTTACATAAATATAATTTACATAAACGAAAGAATTAAATCATGCTATCCAATTATGCATTAAAAAGAAAATGATTAACACATAGTTTTGTTTGAAAAAGTAATTGTGATAAAATATTGTTTATCAATAAAATTATAAATTATAATTATAATTATAATTATAATTATAAAAATAAAAAATATAAATTATTTAATTCTTTCAGAGTACTTTCTTGAAGAGAATAAGTGATAGGAAAGAGAATGTACGAAGTTACGCAGAGCAGATTAATAAATCAACTATCATTGAAGATATTATTGACTAGGTATAAGATAATGTATATAACAGGAATTATATTAAATTATAATTCTATAAAATAAAAACTTGCAGTAAAATTTTCAAGAAGAATTATGTATTTAATCGAATTTTACTATTCAACAAATCATTGAGTGAAAGATCATATTAGAAAAATTAGTGTGCTTAGTGGCTTATCAAGGATTATTTAATCGAGCAACTTAAACAAGCACAGAATTCAAATGTTAGATTTTAAGTAATTTAAAAAATTTTTAGACAATAAATATATAAAGATTACATTATTTAGATAAAATTATTCAAAGGGTAAAAACATTAATTTTTTGTGAAAAGAAATACAAATGAAAATATACAAAGTATATGATGAGACTGATTTTAATGCCAAAAAAATTATTTATTTTTATCAATTATTGAAATATTATATGAAGACAGATTTTTCAGAATGCATGCCTTCGGTTAATTTAATTGGAATACACACGTAAATATATATATTGTATACGTATCTATTGTATGTTCATTTTGAAGCATTCAAATAAGGAATCCGTTTAATATCATTGAATTATGATGCTCTAACTTCTATCGAAAAAAAATTTTTTCTATTTTACTGAATGTAGAAACAATATGTTTATTTTTAACAAATGCATTACGTACATGTATTTGTTATACTGTATTATCTGCTCTATTTTTCTTCTTTCTTTTCACTACCTTCACTTCATATGAATAAGCATGGTTGCTTATGTCTCATTTTCTATCTAATTTAAATTAATTATCTTTATTTGTTAGTTAATTCTTTAGGTTGATTTATTTCTTTTTTTACTTTTTCATCTTCACTAATTCAAATTTGATGTATTCCAATATTTGTGAAATAGACTCATATTAATTGTATTTAAACCAATAATCGTTCTCAGTATAATGTTTTCACCATAACTTTGTATCACTAATTGTGATTTATTCTTATTTTTAAGTTTAAACTATATCGAACTTTCTTATCCTTTTATAAATAAATTAATATAGAACAGAAACAGATTTAATAGTTGAAATTAAATTCCTATACAAAATTTATTAAAATTTACGTAAAATTGATATTGATTTAGTGTTATAATAAGCTACTAAATTCGTGATGTAAAATATAAAAATTTAGTTATTATATAACAATTAAGATTTTTATTTTTAATTTGTTCACATTCGATAATATAATATTTTTAATATTTTCATATAATCGCTTATTCAATTTTAAATTGTAAATGCAGATAATAAATTTCTTAATAAAATATTTCTGTTTTCACTAAATATTTATATATAGCTAAATAAAAATAAATGAAATAAATTTTGATATTATTTTTATTATTTGATTACAAAATCCTAAAATATTATTTGATACAAAAAAATTATTTGATTACAAAATAATTTGATTGCGCGTATAAATTTAATAAATAAGTTAATATAGTAAGTATAAAATAATATATTTTATTTTTTTATGAAATAAATATTTAACTCTGAAATCAAGAAAGTTACAATTCGTTTTACATAATTAATGATTAAGTAAAAGTATAACTTAATACATATTACCAAAATTATATTATTAACAAATATAAATGCATACATTGTTAAATTGAATATAATAAATATTTGATTACATAATTTTAATTTAATGATATAACCCTATATTTATAGATGTATATTTAATAAAAACCTTGCTTTTAATTCATTTTAATAAGATTTTTTAATATAGAAATATTTTACTTGTATATTATTAAAAATATATGCTAATAGATTAAATAATTACTTAAATAATATATCTTTAGTTTATTTTATTTTTAGATTTTTATCATTAGATTTTAGTATTTTACCGTTATACAATTTCATGATTTGATCTTTATAATGATGACTAAGCTATATTTAGCAATATAGTTATATAATATAACATTTTACTTAATCTTAGTTTATGTGAAATAACAGCAAATATTTATGATAAATTTCTAAAGTAATTATCTTCAATTGACTTCCATTATAGCAACTTTTATGTATATGCAAAGAATGCATGAAAAAGTATATAATACGTCAGGACGAATGAGTAGCAATACATAATCAGGAGATACAGATAGTGAAAGGAGAAGTGATAGAAATGAGTGTTATAAACTGAGCAGATCATGTTGTTGAAGACTAAAGTAGGTTTATTGAATAATAAATATATAAATACTTGATGAATATTTACAGAATAATATACAGAATGTGTTTAGTTATATTCATATGATAGCTGCGTTACCGTAGATATTGATAATATAAGATATTGATAATACCGTATGATAGTAGAAAATATAAATGAAAAGCTAGTGGTTGTCTCGTTACTCAGTTGTAAGCTGAGTAAGATGTTGGTTGAGAATTATAGTAATATGGGCGTAATCCTTGATCAGTTCCATCTGGTTTTCAATATCCGCTTATTTATGTGTCGAATGTCAATTTATACGAATTGTTTAGAAAAAACGTGAGTTCTAGTAGCCCTAGTACTTGATTTGAAGCGTGTCTCTAATTCAAGTTGATTGATCTGAATAATCGCGAACTGTTACAATATCACGAGTCTCAAGATAACATAGATTTTAATACAACTGCTGGCTTGAAGATAATTTATGATAATAACAGGGAACAATAACTAAGTATTACCGGCTTGATATCTATATTCTAACTAGCCGTCGGAAAGCCTATGTAACTGATTTTTATATTTACATTTTGCACTAGAATAGCGTGAATATTCTAAGAAACAGAAGGATAGGTAAATAAGCTTCACAATAATCCATTTATTGAACGAGTTGCGTGATTAGATAGAGAAGGTCGCAATTTTAGACACAGTCATGAGAGATTTGTTGATTGCATTTTGAACACAAATAAACATTTTTTATGTTGAAGGAAGAACATTGGACGATGAAGATTAGTAGGCGTTTTTAAAATAGTTTGAGAACACCTTTGTTCTCCTTTTAACTGGATCTAAATTAGATTTAGGGCTGTTTATTGATTTTATTTTATTTTTTTTTTATTTTTTATTTTCCTAAGTCTTGATTCACTAGGATTTTTTTTCTTGTTAATTATTTTAAATATGTTATTGTTCTACGTTTCAATATTGTACAATTTTTAATATTGTGAATAGAATGAACTTACAAATCGTATATTTTATTCATAGTATATTTTACTATTTTATTTATTAAAATATTTGAAATGATGAGGAAATACATTTACGTAAAAGTATGTACGTAAAACGTACGCAAAAGAAAACGACTCCTTATCTCTTTAAAAGAAGAAAAAGATAGAAAAAAGGTTTATCTTTCATATTGAGATTTCATGCTAAATAAAATAGATAAATTAATGACCATGTATTCAATTGTACTAACTTATGCAAACACTACTAAATTTTAGTTAAATGTTCATTTTTGTATAGTTAACACATATACAATTTATAATATCTATATTTGATGAATTTTTCTTTGAATTGTTAAATATTAACTTATGGTAGTAGAGAGAGATTTATGGAGTGAATAATTGATAAGATGGAAAAATGATTTAAATTTTAGAATTATTATAAATTTAGAGAACTTCATTCTTATGAATGCAGTATGCATATAAGTTGTTGATACCTTTTATAAAGTATATATGAGTATTTTTATTAAGTACATAAAATTTATAAATAAAATGTAAGTTTAATTTTTTTTGTAACTGTTAGCTGTTTAAGAATAATCGTATATTGATCGTTAATTAAAAGAATGAACGTATTAATATTTACGTTAAATATATTGATTATTAATTATAGCATCAAACTACAAGTTTATATTTATTTTATTAAGCTTTTCTACAAATAGAAATCATATATAAAATATTTTTAAACATATAGTATTTATGTTAAATAATAAAATTGTAGAACAATATTTAAAATACTTATAAATTTTGTTTTAATTCATTTAAATAAATAATAAAATGATAGTCGTGTACAGAATAGTAGAGCTTGATCGAATAAAAAACTCGGAGTAAGAATTATCTAGTGGAGAGACCTAACACGACAAACGCGAAAGTCTTGTTCTTTCTACCTGTCATATGATATCATCAGTACTTATGAATTTAGTATTAATGCATAAAATGCTAACAATAATTCGTTGTATTTATAGTCAAATTAAGTCAGCCAGTTCCATTAAAATAAGCAAATAATACTAAATTTTAATAAACCTTATTTTTCTATATAATTGATCTGTGAACATTACGACCAAAGTATTTTTATGACCATCTTTTAATTTTGACGTTCTACGTTCGCATGTAAAAAAATAAATCCATTTAGTGGTTTCAATGATTCATCTCATGTAAAGTAAAATATCAACAAACTATTATTACTTTAAATTTAAGTTTATTTAAAATCCACGAAGAAAATTTTTGATTATTCATTGAACACCTCCATTTAAAAAGAGTTCTAAATACAAAGATTAATGTTATCTTTTTTTTCTTACCATTTTTTATGACACATTTTAAATATTTAAAAAATAACAAAATGATGAAATTATCAGATGATTGTATCTAATTATTTTGAAGATCACTTAAAAATATAGACCATTTACACAGATGGGTAAACTTAATGCATGGTATAATATATAAATTACAATACAGATTTTTGTAATTAAAAATACATTCCTTCATATGTATTTATTTTTTGTATCCGACGGCTAATCTTTTGAAGATGTACAAAACTCCTTTTATTAATGAAGTTTATTTTCACTGTGTTTATTAAAATAATATATTTCTTACGCTTATTTCCTATGAAGTTTAAAAAAAAGATACGTATATTATATTAGTACGATAATAAATTTTATTAATATTTTAATTATTTTTCCATTTCCGTCTTCAGTATAATTTTTCTATCAAACTTTACATTTTTATATTTATTTACAAGAGATTAAATTAATTTTTGCGACTAGACAGTTTTATTTATTTTTTTAAAACATTATAATTTTTCTAATTTCACTTAGGAAAAAATTAAATTTTATAATAATTTTCTTAAATTTGTATTAATGATTGGTATACTGTTTTTTATTATAATAATATATATGCAATTAAATATTAAATTTTCTATAAAAGTTTTAATTGCATATTCATCATAAATATTTATTTAATAGAGTATTAAAAACAATAAAATTACGATGAATTAATAATTTGAATATTAAAAAAATTGGTCTTAATGAATTCACTCAATTAATTATTAAAAAAAAACTTTTATAAGGTAATATTTTTAGAATTTAATATTGCTTTATGAATTATTAAAACTGTATTAAAACTAAAGTTTTAACAATTTTTGTAAACGCAGTAATTTATATATACATTTATGGTATTAAAAATTTTAGGTGTAAATACGCTTATGTTGAAATGCATGTACGTACGTATATATTTTTACATTTAATAAAATTATATAACATTAGCTTTATGTTAATGTAACTATTCATATTTAAGAAATTATATTATAATTGGTAATAAAGATTTTGCAGATGTAAAAGTTAATTATTCAAATTTGAAAATTTTGATCTTAAAATTGATTAGTACATCAATTATTATTGAATTTAAATATAATAATTTTATATTATATTATAATTTTAACATTTTTAAATATGAAATTTAGTTTAATAATACTTAAATTTTATACCAAAAATTTATTTCCAATAAAATTCTTATGAATTATTAAGTTTAAATAATTTATTATATATTTAAAAAAAAAAATTTTACACTTATGCACCCATTTATCCATTTTTGGTAGTATTCATATTTATACTAATACTTAATAAATTTAATTAAATGAATAATAATGAAATAAAGCAAATAAAATAAAATGAAATCTTTGTTTTGTATTTAATGCATTATTTCGAAATTTCAATAAAATAGATACTAAAATGATAGAGAAAATAACTATAATAATTATTATTAATATTTATTTAAATTAAATAAAAATATCTTTATAAATATTAGAAAAATTCTTTAATTAAAATACTAAACTCGATTTATCAAATAAATAGCGATTGTAAAATTTCTTTTATTTCATACAATACAATATTAAATATATTATATTAATTTGAAAATTATTTTCAGTATTTTAATCAGATAATTTCATTGTTGAAAATATCCCATATTCACATAAACTATATATTTTAAAAAAATGATAAAAATATTAAGAGTTTATACCAATTCAAATGTTTAATCTTGAAAGTAAAATTAAGAAATATATTTTTATTGAAGAAATATCTCGTAATATATTTTGCAATATATATAGATTCACAAAAAAATTAAATTCTTTTATTTATAATTTCAATTTTCATTTGTTATAAAGTAGTTCTATTTTTTGTGTTTTATATGAGTAAATATTTAATACAAATAAGAAAGAAGAATTTGATAGTAATAAGTTTATTATTATACTTATATTATAACAATAATTTTTGTTTTATTTATATATGATGTATTTTAATTAGTGATCACTAAGCGACGGTACGGACACATATTTTTTATTCCTTTTAGATAGCGCAAAGCAACTTAAGAATGAAATTATTAATAATTGTATAGTAGTTTTGATATTTTAAAAAAGTCCACGTATATTCTTGATAGCTTGTTTATACTTAGTCAAAATATAAAAAGTTTAGTAACATATTCTTTACTTTGATCTTCATTTGTTACATACTTTCTGTTTCGATTCTGTTCAAATATTTTTCATTTAAAAATAAATATATTAACTACCGTTAGAAAATTTTAAATATTTTCTAATAAGTATATTCTTAATATAAATAAATGAAAAAATATTTTTAAGTACTTTAAAAATAATTTCATTTATATGAACAAAACAGTTATAAATATATTGAATTAATTACAATATGACACCAATATAGTATAATAGAGAATTTCACCGAGGAAAAAATAAATATGTAAGTGCTATAAGACTTAAAGTTAAATTTTAATATTGAGTGATTATATATATAATATAAGAATATATATATAACATTTCTAAACTGAAAAAAAGAAAAAAGTCAATACAAAAAATTAGAGTGTAATAATAAACGTTAAAGGAGAAAAAACGAATCAGCTTTAGTTTGTCGTATCTGGCCAACTATTTGTGAATATAGCGGGGATCAACAGTAGGAGAGGGAAGAAACGCCCCGAAGGGCGTAATAAAAGGAGGAGCAGAGCGTGAAAGTGGGTGTATCCAATAAAATTTAAGTTGTGCTTTAAAGAGGAGGGGGTAACTCGCCTGTAGAAAACTACAGATGTTTCTTATGTATCAGCACGAGGGCTGCGGTGATGTTTAATTGTAATTACATAAATACACATATTTAAATTTTTTTAAATACATTTTATATCCGTATACAACAGTTTATTTAGTATTACAAATTTAAAGTATGAAAAGTAAAATTATTTAAACTATGATTTTTATTATGCAAAG
>JAPYYT010004016.1:0-10962 GCA_030522565.1 Ceratosolen corneri | reverse complement strand
CCAATAATAATTAGTATAGATCGCGGAACCAATAAGAAAAATCAAGTAATTAGTTTCGACGGGGTGGCGTAAAGTCGCGAGGCGAACTGTGAGGGCACAGTGAGCCACGCTGTCGAATCAGTGTGGAAAACACCGCCTTTGAGTACAGTTCAACTACAAAGACTGGCCAAAGCAACTAACAAAGAGAAAAAAAATCCGCACTCCCTCCAGCTGAAGCAACTACGCAACATTCAGCCCGAGATCCACAGAAAGCGCGTCTGCGTCTAATCTGCGACTGCAGCAACCAAGCAGTTCGTAAGAGATCGCAAGGTCAACTCACACTTGAACCTTGCGCCGCAAAGAGCTTAGTCACATCCAACTCAATGTAAACGGGGCTAGGCGGCGCGGTGGATTTTCGAATGCAATTGAATCTCCATTTAAGCCTCACAGCCATTTATCATTAACACACATACACACACCCAAGCATCCTCAAACACATTGCCAGTCGAGAGAGCAATTATGAATAAATAAATAGAAAAATCATACACACACGCGTTTAAAGTCAATAATCCTATCGCCAATATCACTCCTATTATATCCCCACTCCTTAACACCAGGGAATGCATACAGTCAAACAACGTAAAACCTCTATCAATCGGCCGTTGGAACAGGTAAATCTGAGCCCACGAGAACTGGATAGACGGTACCTCAACATTTCTCAACATTTGGTCCTTCAAGCCGGATATAATTAAGGTAGAAAATTTAGTATAACACGTGTGTGTTGAAAAAGAAAGTTGATATTAAAGGTGCGTGTTAAAATTTGTAACTGAGTTAGGATAACAAACATTAAGAGCGTTTATGCAATTTATGAATATTATATTAAAAGAAAAATAAACATTTCATAAACTTATTTGAAAAAAGGATTATTTGTGTGCTATATTGAAAGAAATATAGCCATTACATAAATTTAATAAGTACTTGAAAGAGTTTAAAGGTTTACATAAGGAAATTAACAATCCCAAGGTCAAAGGTACGCCATAGCATTGGAGCCCCAGAAGAAGAGAATGATCCTGAACTTGAAACGAAGGTTCAGAGACAATGTGAGATAATCGAGAAAATGAAAGAAATGATCGAAGACATTGATACACACAAAAAAGGCGGCATACATCAAATACAAGCAACCATGAAGTTGTTAAAGGAGCTCCATGAAATATTCCAAAAGGAAGATGCCATTATGTCATAAAAATGGCCTGGATTGCTAATACGTCACACTTATTTTACAGAGCGTACCTATCAAATTGAAAGAAAAAAACATTCAAAAACAGAGAAGGCCCTTGTAGAAATAGAAAAGGAATTGATGGAAACTGATATACAAAATAAGCCACAAGAAAATAAGACACTCACTCAACAACCACATATATCAAGTTTACCTCGCATAGAATTACCCACATTTAAGGGTGACTACAAGGATTGGCCCTCTTTTCGAGATTTATTTACCCGAGTTGTATAAGTTGAGTAAGGACAATACAAGTAATTCAGAAAAATTATATTATTTGAGACGTGCCCTACGGGAAGCGCCAGCTATCGCAGACCTCCCACTGTCAGAGTCGTTGGCCATATCATGGGACCTGTTAATAGACAGGCACGAAAACCAATGATTACTAATTAATTCATATTTTGACAGTTTAATAAGAAACTCAGGTCCTATAAAGAGGGATGGCCCGTCATTTGACCAATTAGTGAACAATATAAAAAGGGGAGTTCGAAAAATAAGATCCATAGTAGCATAGCAATCTATAGCAAAAGAAGATGAAGGAGAATTCTTCTTAGTGTATTCTATCACAAAAATGTTAGATGAAAAAACTAAAGCCCAATGGCGATTGTCACTAGGAAAGACAAGAACGTATCCACCCTAGGAACAATTAATAGATTTCTTATTAACACACGCAAGCGCACTTCAAGACGAAGACATCACCTGGAAAAGAGAGGCACTACTAAAAATGTTCAGAAAAAGTCAGTAAGTTACAAATTATCCCCACAGAGAGGCAGAGGTGAGCTTACCAATAACAATAACAATGAGAGAAATTTTCCGGTATGTAAAAAATGTAATGAACGACATTACTTAAATCAGTGTCTCAAATTTAGAGAAATGTCATTAGAGGAAAGACAAAAATTCATCAGTTCCAATAACTTGTGCTACAATTGTTTAGGAAATCAGCTCATAAGGTCATGTTCATCTAAGGTACGATGCAGAAAATGTGAGAGAACTCATAGCTCCCTACTACACGATGACCACAGGTCACTAGAGAGAAAGGAAGAGACTCAGTCCAGCTGACAACCAAGAGCATCCTCCAACAATATGTACAGTAAAGCAACTCCCGCATTGTTAGCAACAGCGGTAGTAACGGTAAAGTTAACAAAAATACAAAAACCTCGCCTTCTTATTGATTCAGGTTCAGCATTAACATTTGTTTCAAAACAACTAATTAAAAAACTTAACATCCCGTACAAAAATTCTTCTCTATCAATCCATGGCATTGGCGGTACGTGGGCTATTCAAACTGAAGAAGTGGTACCATTAGATCTTCAGTCAAGATATTCAAACTCGAGAATTACGGTACCTGCTCATATTTTAAACACATTAACTGCTGAATTACCTGACTTCCAGATGCAAGAGCATGACTGACCTCATTTAAAGTGGTTCACTTTAACAGACCCTGACTTCTTGACCCAAAGACCTGTAGATATTATTGTTGGTGCTGATGCATATGGGCTAATAATACAACCTGACATTATAAAGAGCTCGCCATCCATGCCAATAGCCCAGAATTCAATTTTCGGATGGCTCATCATAGGTCCCACAGGTGAATGCGGAGTATCCTCCTTCAACTCTCACTTAGCCCATCCAAATAGAGAAGATGCACTGCATGAATATTTAACAAAGTTCTGGGAACAAGAAGAAGTTCCAATGGACAATACCCTAGGGTATACCGATGAGGAACAGCAATGTGAAAAGCATTTCAAAAAGACTCATCAATGAGATTACAAAGGTAGGTACATCGTTCGACTACCCTTAATAACCCCCATATCTGTATTAGGTTCATCCCAAAAAAGCGCTTACCGATGCCTACAAGGCCAATTGAACCGATTTGCAAGGGATAAGACTTACTTCGATTTATATGACCAATTCATGACCGAGTGTGAACAACTTAATCATATGAAAATAGCCCCAGTGATCTCTAATTCAAAGCCTCATTACTATTTGCCACATCATGGAGTTCTGAATCCACATAGTAAAACAACAAAATTAAGAGTGTTATTTAATCGCTCTAGCAAAACAAGCGCAGGAAACTCAATTAATGATATTATGCATACCGGGGCAAATCTACATTTGGAAATATCACATGTACTACTGTGGATAAGACAATATCGGCTCTTATTCGCAACAGGCATAACAAAAATGTACACACAATCAAAGTACACAAAGACGATTGGGACCTTCAACGCATTCTATGGATTGATAAACAAAAACAAGCTGTTCCATATCATCTAACGACTGTCACTTATGGCACCAAAGCAGCACCATTCTTGGCAGTAAGAACATTATTGCAACTTGTCAAAGACGAGGGAGACAAGTTCCCACTAGCAGTGCCATGCATACAATTCGAATGGTACGTCGATGATATTTTTGGAGGCTCCGACAACCCACAGCAACTAAAGGAAATTGCAATACAACTGAAGAACCAATGCATCGCGGGCGGCTTCCCGCTTGCAAAATGGCACTCAACACATGAGGACATAATAACTGTCGTAGGGGCTGAAAGTAAAAGACCTCACCACTTTATGATTTTCATTTATGATATTTGACTTTATGATATTTCATTTGATAATTGCGAAACTAAAGTATTGGGACTAAAATGGAACCCACGAGAAGACACGTTCGGCTTCACCACACAAATCACAAGTGCAACTGACAAAATAACTAAACGAAAGGTTTTTTCAGAAGTGGCTAAGATATTTGACCTGCCAGGCTTTATGTCACCAGTAGTAATAAGGGCAAAAGGATATTTACAAACCTTATGGAAAGAACAATTACACTGAGACGATGTTCTACCAGAAGACCTCCTAAACGAATGGATAAAGATAAGAGATGACCTTGAAAACCTGAATACGATATCAGTGCAGGGCGATTGAATATCGGCGGCTGCGTTCTCTCTTTCGATCGCGTCGAACCTGTAACACAATTCAAAGCCCTTTTTTTCCCTCTCAGTGGGCAACTTGAACCTTATTAGATTGCCTATACTGGTTGCTGAGAAGCTAATTACTATACACAACTTTGTATTGAGAGATTATATATTGACAGATGTGTTCTACAATCTGAAGACTAATGTGAATCTGAGGCAGCGAGTTAAAGACGCAATATTTTAAGTCTTCGCCCCTGTTCGGAAGCAATCTGAGTGTGCTTTTCCCCAAGGTGGTGAGGGGGTAGAGGCTGGCTGTGGAAAGGGAGAGAAATGGAAGGGTTGAAAATAAGTTTAGATGAAGGCGGCCTTGTTAATACTCTAAACTGTTTTTATTGAAAAATATACGGAAATAATATCTATAATAATAATAATAATAATAATATCTCTATTTAATATATGGTGAAATATGATATTGTCTTTATTTGATTTGTGTAAATCCCACACTAACACAAATAATCAGCTGTAAATTGAATACGGCGAGAGTTGGATCAGTTCTATTTATAATTAGTAAAACTACATTGTTTCGTTAGTGTCTTAAGGCGAATTCCTTCTGCGCGACCGCAATATTGAGCGTAACTTAAATATTGCGAGTTTAGAAGAATATGTTACATACTGTATTTGTTTTATCACTTGGTTGGAGCGTCGCCGCCTCGGTCCGATCGCGGAATCTATTGGTCTTACCAGGGACGCTGTTGCAGGTAAGAAGAAGAAAGGGATAGCCAGGAAGTAGTTGAATATGCTGGTGATAATCCGCGTCGGGGTGAAACTTCCTTATAAATTTTACCAAGTCGCTATGTTTTAGAACCTTGTATTAAGACAACTTATTCAGCTGAAAGACTCTCCCTTAAAGAACTGAGTTTCACCCCAATCCTTGAGTAGGGGTCGTCATCTTCGAATTCTTTGAGAGCGGGAAGCTTTGTTAATGGTTTAAAAACTAATCTTCTGTTGTCATTGAAGCTTTGGTCAAGTAATGTCAACGCCCTTTTAGAGGGAGAGAGCGAAATGCCGAAGGTAAAGCGGTGGCAGCACTTAGGGACCTCTTCGGTCGTGCAATTGCCCCGACGTTATAAGCCTGACTGGGTTGGTTCATTAAGAAAATATCACGAAGTATAGGAAATAAGCTGTTTATATCTAGAAGGTTTTGTCCATTATTTTTACTAGACTCGTATTGCACGGTACGTGATGGTCATATTGACCATTGTCGAAATCTTTGGAGCCGTAGTCCAAGTAAACATGATCGTAAATGGTGAAAGAGAAGTAATAAGAAAGAAAAAGAAATAGAAGTAATAATCGATGTACTTTTTGATTATATTCGTAGACTTTTTGGACACATCTGGCAGTCATAAACTTATTGAATGTTTTTAAAAAGAATTTATAAATAAAGAGGTAGTACCGTGGGTAGAGAGGCCAACGGAATTTCGAACAACCGCGCTCTTCCTGAGGGGGGACTTTTCTTGCTCATCTATGAGAGTTGGGGATTTCGGTGAGTGGTTAAGAGCTAAATATTCAGTTATCATTGGTAACGGTAGTGTCGACGCCCTTTTAGGCAGTGGAGGCGTTAAAGTGGTGACCGGCCTCCGAGTCGGCACGCGAAATCTTATACCGACGATTCGGCTTGTAATGTTGCTTGATGTTTACCTTTTCAAAATATGAATCTATGTGGTGTGAAAACAAATTATTTTATTTTTGCAACTGCTCGTGGGTTCTTAGAAAGTTTTGTCCATTAATTTTACAACACGCGCTTTGCAGTGCACGTGATGGTCATATTGACCATCGACGATCTTTGAAGTGCAAAGCATGCAAAACTCGATCGTTTCAAATCACTCTCAACGGGAAAATATACATGAAATATTATCGGAGAATTTGTTGGCTCTTCAGGGATATCTAGCAATCATAAATATAAAGAATATTCTAAACAAACGTCAATAGAAACAATATTATGTAGTGACTTTCGTGTTTCTATGCGGTTCTCGACATTCCCCCCGCCATCCGCAACGTGTTGCTGATCATCCTTAAGGACTGGCATGGGTAATAATGTGAGTTCATGAATAGGTCTAATCATGGTATAGTTTTTAATGTTACAACTCTCGTGAGGTCATTGTCTCTCGGATGTATCGCGATTGCTTCAGCCAGTGGACACTTGCATGGCGCGCTTCGTTCGTCTGCTATTAAAACTAAGGTATCAACCTTGATGTCCTAACGTTTGTAATGCCATTTAGACATAGATTAATGTCGGTGTAAATGATACTTTGTCCAGTTTCCCCAAAATCGTTGAACTCGCTGTTGAATGAATTGCAAGCGAAAGAGCGTTGTAGTTAGTAAATCCAGTATTGATGGTTCTCGCATAACAGTGAATGGGGCCAAATAAAAAATGGCCTGATATTAATGCCAAGATGTGCTCTGAATCATGACTCAATGGTTCTAGTGGACGTGAATTTAAAATTGCATCGATTTTGAAGAACAGGGTTTTCAACTCTTTCATTGTTATTAACGTGTCTTTCATAGTACGCTTCAGATGT
The DNA here is from genome assembly GCA_030522565.1 of Ceratosolen corneri. Taxonomy (NCBI): domain Eukaryota; kingdom Metazoa; phylum Arthropoda; class Insecta; order Hymenoptera; family Agaonidae; genus Ceratosolen; species Ceratosolen corneri. The sequence continues at coordinate 4,220 of JAPYYT010004016.1, read as the reverse complement.
TATTTAACCGATTTCACTACCGCTCCCCATTACCTCCCATATACGGCACTGCAGGAGGATTAAATTGCCATTTTGTATCTTGCTTCAAATATAAGCTATTAATCAGATCATGTTTTAGAGCACTTTGGAGAAATATCTTCTTCAGGTTTGTCTCTGCTCCGAGAAGGTGCTGTTACAATTCGAATAGAAAGTATGAGGAATACCTCGGCGTGACGTAAATCTTCTGTAGGCAGTAATGAATGCTTCCGTGGTATAGTCATTAACCACTTCCATATGCACAGCTGATGTAAAATAAACAATCATGCACATCCAACACTTTAGCTTTCTGGATCTCGACCTCTGTATGTTTTATAAAAGACTGCCCTGCAGTGGATTCCTGTGTACGCTAATGGTCTTAACAGAGTGAGTCGTACAGCGAGTAATTTCCCATTATCTAATGGGCGCGGATCCTACGTTCCTGAGCACAAATTACGCACCTCAGGATGTACGACTTGTTTGGACCTCGTCCTCCAAGGATCTGTTGTTGAGTATGTGCTAAATTGATTTAGGTGCTCTCGTGTAACGTTTGAAAATGTGCGTCAACGATTATAAGTGACATGATTGGATGCTTGGTATACTCAGATACTTCTGCCTCGCTTAATCTTCTTCCAACTCGAATAATTCTCTTTTCATCTACATAAGCTGACAACCGGCTTATCGTGTGTTTAGAAGCGAAGTCTTCTTACCTCTTAAAGTGTTGAAGCTTATCTTGGAGGAACGCAAACTGAGTGGGTTTATCCCAGATGGTCTTGCCTTCTCCAAGGCATCCCTTGTTATTAGCTTTGGGTCTTTCTTTTCTCTCTTTTCTATGCTCATGAGAGATGCATCCTTGCGTGCTTCCAGCTTGCAATTTTGATCTCTCTCCATCGGTTCTGCTGGTCAAAGATCTTTATGTTATATCCAATGGATGGTTTTCTACCATAATTGATAATCTCTCAATTTCATACCTGAAATACCTTGGGTTGCATTGTCATCTGGGTTTGCTGAACCAGTGTTATCTCTATTCGGCATCAGGGGTAAGTTCTCGAATTAGAGTGACCCTGTTCCCTACAAACTGATTCCATCGATATGGTTTTGCGTTTATCCATGACAAAGTTATCGTTGAGTCTGTCCAAATATGAGTTCCTTCCATTTTGATTTTCAATGACTTTTTTACATACTGCATCAAATTTGAGAGTATCGCAGCTGACATCAACTCCTTTCTTGGTATTGTTACTTTCTTTATTAGCGCTACCTTGGTCTTTAAACACATCATGCTCATGTGTGACAGCCATATGTACCACAGCGGTCTTGTCGGTAGCATTAGAAAATCCATGTAATTCCATCACTCAATCAGAGTATGTATTGACCCATTGTGTGTTTGAAATGCTTGGGTAGTAAAGTCGCATCCAATTGATAATGTTGTTTCACAGCTGCTACAAAACGCTTTTACCTTAATCAGCACAGGGGATACAAAACCTAATAGATAAAAAAATACGAGCAATTCCAGACAATATTTTTTTCTTAATTATTTTTCTAAAATCATTTTCTAGAGGGTTGCATGTAAACGATTTTAGTCCCAGAATTTGGCCGATGCAATTGTCAAATAAATATGTGTACCATCTGAGTCCCTCTCATTCAAAGCATCTATAATACCTGAATCTGTGATGTGCCATTTACCAACGAAAGACCACCTACCATTCCAGAGGTTTCCTAACTCTACATCAATCTACTCTAGCTGCCTTGGCCTGTCTGCATCACCAAAGATATGATTACCGTATCTACCTAACATTATAGGAGGTACAGCGAGGGGAAACTTCTCCCCTTCATCCTTGATAAATTGCAGTAACGTTCTAATAGCTAAAAATGGTGCAGCTTTTATATCATATGTTACTGTAGTGAGATTGTATGACACCTCGTTCCCATGTTTATCAATCCAGTCTGAGTTGATGTACCAGAAAATGAATGAGAACTCAGATCCAATATAAAAAAATACTCTAAAGTCATTATTTCTTTCCTCTGTCTTCGCCTAGCTACCAGAATTAGTAATATAAGTAACTTTCCTATTGACAATTTGTTGCAGAATTGTAACTCTCGGATATATTACGGTGTTCAAATACGTGTAATAGCATATGATTTCTATTTTTACAAATATCACTACCTTTCTTACTAAAACATTTACGTCCATTATTTCTTAGATATACAAAACATAACTTTTTTATATAGACTAGTTTCCTTTTTTCATCTAAAGACAGCTCTCTAAATTTATTGCAATCATTTATTGAGTGTGCTTCATCGCAACAATAACAAACTAGGATTTGCTTGTCTCTAGGATTTACCTTTTTCATTGGACTTTTTCATTTTCACTTCCTTAGAGGGGCTGTCCTTCTTTGGAATTTCTACCGTTGTCAAGCTTCACACCCAACTCTGAAGACAGTCATCCAATTGGATAATATGTTTCGTTCTATCCCAGTCTATTCTCAGATTTTTACCAAACAATTGAGTTAGATATAAGGTATAACTCCAACAAATTGTGTTTATTTTCCTCGTAACGCAATCGTTTTCTCATATCTCTCATCATGTTATATAACTCGTCTGCTACATCGCTTTTGATGGGCTTGAAACTTTCACGCTTGAATGCCAGTTCTAGGTTAGTGTGTGTTTGTAGCTTCGATATGTTGTAATTTTCCATATTATATACGAGTATTATATACGACTTCTGCGACTTCATATCTTTTTACTCTGCTATCTATTCCTTTTCTTTTCCTTTATAAAGAAGTAAAAATATTCCCTATTTAAATATATGTAGTTAATTTACAACGATTAAATATTATATATTAAATATTCAAATGATGTAAATATTAAACTTTCTTATTAATATTATATATATAAAATAAATATAATACCTTTTTATTTTATTGAATATTTAAATAGCTAATAATTTATGAAAATATTATAATGTTAAAAATTTAATTTTATTTTTTTTGTTTTTTTAATTTATGCAAACAATAATTATAAATAATGTTTATCAGTTTTCGATAATTAACGCGAGTGTGAATTCTCCCCAAAATGTAGCTATAGTAGAGAAGGAGGACTGAATACAAAATAATTGCGTATGCGTTACTCTGTATCGTATAAGTAGCTTTTTAATTTAAAAATGTGGGTATATATATTATTAAATTTATTATTTTATTAATTTATGTTCTCTGCTTTTCCTGCTTTTGATTGTGGGGTAAGATCCAAGCTATCCTTCCACATGCTTGTATATTCGGGAGTGAGAAGCTTCAGTCATAGGATCACCATTGTCTATGTACTATAATTGGTGCAGTTGAAACTGCAGCGCAATAGAATAAATATAAATCTTGTTTTATCTTGAGTTGTACGTCATTTTTCGTTTTTGGCGTTTGACAATTACAAAAAGAAAATATCACAACGTTTATATAAAATAAAATATGACTTAAAGTTTGAATAATTTTTATTAATAATATATTTCAAATCATAATATTTACAGTGTTTTGAGATCCCGTTTGACATCGGAGCTCACTCCTTTAATATTTCCATGATTGAAAGTGTTTATCTAATGTGTATGTATTATGACCGACAAAACTTGTCAATAGTAATTTACTTGAATTTCTTTGTAAATAGTTTGTCAACTATGTACTTTACCTCCCCTTCCTTCTGATTCTTACTTTGTGTTCGAGATTTTGATAGAATCCCGAGTCGTCACGATATAATATCATTTTTATTTCGTATGTTATTTTCACTACAATATCTGTTTATTATATTATGTATATTATTTGTGATTATTATGTTTAAATATCTCGTATTTCATGATTTCCATGTTTTTTACGCCAATGTAACTATATCCATGTACATTACTAAATCCATGTACATATACTGTTTGCGTCTGAATTTATACGACACGACCCGCTCGTTAGTGGCCCCCCGGGATCATCGTATGTCTTTCGTGTGCGTAAATTGTATTTCTCGACCACAGCTTCGACAGCCAAGCGCAGCAAGCAGATCAGCTGCAGCGCGCAACGTCTTGGCGCAAGGGGCATGTACATTCGCAGCGCAGCCCCTTCCCCACCGTCTTGGCCTTGCCCCCTACCCCTTTCTCAAGGAAGTAAAATTCTATGCACATCAATCTCAGTAGAGTAGGAAAATTAGTTGACCCCCCACCAACCCAATAATTTGCAGAA
>JAPYYT010004015.1:0-10964 GCA_030522565.1 Ceratosolen corneri | reverse complement strand
GGGGGGGGGAGGGGATGAAAGCTCGGAGAGTGGTAGGTCGATAAATGATAGCCGATCTTCACTGCTCGTGGCCATTCTTTTTAAATTTCATGACCATGATAATTTCATTTCCCAATGCATTGCGAATGTCACTAGCTACGGCGGTTATTGCGTGCATTATTAATTAAAGCGAGATGAGGCATAGATGAGCTTGCGCGCCATGATATTCCTGTAGCAGTGCTTTGTGCTTTTCGACCTAAATGACGTGAATATGCTACTTCAACTTGCCAGACATTTTTTATTTATAAATTTCACTTCGAATAGCTTGCTCTTACCAATCTCGCCTTCTCGAGAACATGCGAAAACAAAAAATTAAATTATGCTTAAAGCCAAAGCGTTCATTTCACTTCGTTCATGCTCAAGATTTTTTATTAACAGTATACTCGATTGTGCAATATCGCTATTTTACTGAAACCTTGAATAAATTTCGAGTTAATGGAATTATTAAGAAAGTAATGTTCTATAAGTATGAGATTCTTTAACATTGCCAATAAAATTAATTATATTGGGAAACGAATGATCTAACACTAGCAACTATCCTCCTCATTTATAACTATTTTAATCGAACGAATGATTCATGCATTTTGACGTGATGTCAAGTAACAAAGCCGAATCAAGCTGTGGTTTTTAAATTGACTGTCACATTATGAATGGCGAATGTCTATTATTAAAGCTCTAATTGTGTCCCTCAAACGGAGGAAAAAAATGAAATTTTCTTACGCATACCTCTTTTGATTCGTGGAAAGATCGGAGATCTTAATTCCTCGCTCAAAGCCACTACTGAATGCATGAAAATTAAATGTCAACAGTGAGTGCTCTTAATAAACCTCATGGAAAACTTTGATTTTCACGAATGTGCTAGAACGCTTTGGAGCCTCATTCACCGAATGGAAAATAATTAAAAAGTCAATCTCGCGCATTGCATTTACGATAAGCGAACTCATTCCCATATTAATCCTCCAAATAAGTCCGTTTTACCAGCAAAGATATCACACGCCCATTCCATCCAGAGTCTGGAAGTCAAATGCTACAGTTTTTCTACCCCGGCCCCCACCCCCCACTAGGCCACCCACGACAACGTGTATGCCTCCATGAGAGGAGCGACTCTCCTCGTATAAATCATATAAAATGGAGATGAAAAATACTAATGGATCAAACAGTTCGTCCCGCTGACTTTTCATACCAATGATTAAGAAAGTGCATTGGCATGGGGAGGGCGGGAGCGGGAGGGGAAGAGGGACGCGTGGACATCTCATGCAAGTCAAGTGTCCCGGGCTCCTTCTTATCGGGCGCATAATTTTCCATCCGCTTACAGGTGGACGGGGGAAAAGGCGCCGGGGACTGACCTGTCAGCGGTGCTTGTGCTCGCGTGCGCGTGAATAACAAAGAGTCGCCGCTCGAAAAAGTGGCGAGGAGGCGCCACCGAGGGAGGCGGCAACTCCTTTTATTAATGGCCGTGGAAGGAATGTCTCGTCCTCGCGGACTCGTCGGCTGGAAAAAAATTCGGCACAAGCCACCGGCATTACTTAATAGAAGGAATTCCCAGCGACACTCCCCTCTCACCGCTCCATCCCTCCCTCCCTCCTCCCACCGCCCACGAGCTCCCTCGGCAATTATTCCAGCTTTCACGCTCGATATTTCTCGGCTGCCCGATTAGGCGGGGGTGGGGGGTGGGTGAGGGATCGCGGCGCTAAGATTTTCGGCTGCGGGTTAGGGATCGGTGAGGAAGGATGCGGAGGGCGTAAGGGATGAATATGTATTGGCTTGGGAGCTTCTTGCGTTTAGTCCGGGAATGTAAATAAAGATCGGAGGGTCTTGAGTGTATTAGAGTTTATTTTGTCTTTGAGGGAGAAATTACGGGAGCGATTAATGTGCGTTATCTCGGAATCAGGACACTTCCGAAGGGTGGAATTCTGTTGTTGATGGATGGATGAGGATCGAAGTGGCGTAGGCCGATTAGCGATGGGAGTAACAACAGTGACTGGCTGTATCGATTAGCTTCGTGAAATCGGTGTGAAAATCGCAAGTAAGACGAGTAATTGCAGATAAACAGAATTTGCTGCAATTATTTTGCGCGTTAAAGCGGAAGGCATTTATTTATATTTTAGTTACGAGTTTAAGTTTAGTTAACGAGTATGCTTTGACATTGTGGCTACCAAACTGCTTACAATGAGCATATGTACGTATGGGTTTTTATGAGGTTTGGTGTTTTCACGAATGGTGGTGTGGACGGTAAGTGTAATCTGATTATGTCAACTCTTTGACGCGCGTTTAGCACTTAAGTCGCCGCACACTCAGCCTCAAATTACTATTTAAGTAGAGCATAATGTGATTTGGTCAGGCGTTACGGGGTTACAAGCTATTTGCGCATGACCATAAATCTAAAAATTATTTGCCCGACAAGTTTTGGCGAAAGGGCAAGGGATTGAGAGGGCGGTGCAGCTGTCATTGTCTCCTTCGGCTCGGAAAATGCGGAGGAGGTGGGTGCAAGCTCATTTGGATAATGCGAAATGGGCATTATTTGTGGAATAAGGAAAATTATTGGTAGACGTGAGTAAATTGAAAAGAGTTCGCTCGGTATTCATTGGCACCGGTGCTGGTGGAGTCGTTGGCGCTTAGCGGCGCCATGGCAACGGGAAATATTAGATTTTTCAGTGGGATTCCCGTGAATCGCGCGCATTCCTGTTGGCTCTCGCCCGAGACAAAGCAGATCCTGCGAAATTACATTATCCTCGGCGTCCAGGGCTTTGGGAAACAGTGACTCGGAAATAGACACTTGGAGACTCGCCGCGCTACATAAAAGCCCGGGCAATCGCGAAATGGCTCCCCTCTCTCTCTCTCTCAGTCTCAGTCTCAGAGTCTCGGGAGTTTTTCTCGATGGGGAGAGGCTCGGATGGGCGAGCAATTACCGTCGTCCCGGCTGGCGTCCTTCCCAAGTATATAAGAGGCCCAGCCGTTGGAGTATGCTCCGGACGGGTGAGGAAAGTGCGATTTGAGTTGAAGGCGCGAAGCCTGCGTCATTGGGACCTTCGGGATGCGTCGTTCGGTGCAGCGTGAGGGAGGGTCGAGTCGGATGGCGAAGGGAGGCGAAGAGGGACCTCGGGGATTTGGGTCCGGAGGAGGCCTCGGCGAAGGTCGACCCGCCTCGACCCTCCCACCATCCCGAGGGCTTGGCACGCGACTTCTTTTGTCCCTCCGAGCCATCCGGCGGTTTTGTTTCGCCGCCGGCACCGTCCGTTACTTCGTTAAGGGCGCGGACAATGGAGGGCCCGAGGGCGCCGCCTCGGCTCGGTTCGCCTCCCCGAGCTCGGAGTATTGTTATGAGGGGGCGGACGATTGGCTGCTTTGTAGCGGCGAGAATGTCCTTTGGATACGTCATTTGCGGGGGAGGTCGCTAATTAAGCGTAACGGGACGTTGGTGGGATTCCTCGGGCTCCAGCAAAAACTTATGCGGGGATAATAAGCTCGAGATTAATGCGGAGCTCCGATGTGGATTTATGAGGGCGGGTTGGAGAGGACTGGACGTGTACTCTATTATTATCGTTTAATTTAATAATTTTTGGCGAGGTTTTTTTTTTGCGAGACTAAGACTCCCGGCTTATTAGCGAGTAATTTTAAGGGGGGGGAAAGAGGGTATTGCGCCGGGTCTAATTGGAAAATTAGTGATTCGAGCTTCGACTTTTCATCCATTCTTCGCACACATGGATGCTTTATTTTTATTTTATATTGTTGGCGAGCACGAGCATTTAAATAGGCATTTCGGATTTACATTTGCAATAAATACATTGTAATTGGACCGTTAGAACTGTAATTATAAAATGCCAACGGCGCCATTTAATTAATTAGTTTAAAGATAATTAATTATTCTCACTCTGGCGAATATCTTCTCCTTCAATTAGCTTTAATGCTAAAATCGTTACTTAAAACACGTATGTCTCCTCCGTTTTTCTATCTTTAGTGTCTGTTTTTTTTTGTTGTTGTTATTTTTTAATTTTGTTTTCTAACGCGAGATAGTTCGACTATATTGGGACACTTGATATTAATCGAATATTTAAAATGTGAACGCAGGAACAATTGCGCTATTTTGATATCAACGTAAGCCGAAATATTCTGAAACTTGGCTAAATATTTTTGTATTATTTGCTTGAGTCTGCTCGTAGTTGAAAAGTGACATTAATAAGTGAAATATGCCTGAATATAACAAGAGCAAAGTTCTTTCGGCCTGAAGTAAGCGCAAAAAATATGTCAGCTCGCTTACATTGCGTTAAATTCAACCTTTTCCCGTTGAATTTATTGCTTACCTATTGTCTGCAAATTTCACTCTTTATCGCGAACATTTAATGGAAATTAAAGGCTCACTTTAACGCTTCGCTCGGGATTATCGAGCAAAAGTGCCAATTTAATGGCCAGATACTTGCGAATAAATAAAGCCTTGGACTTTTAACGGAAAATGAGAGGAAAAAAAAGTACCAATAACGAAATTATTATCCCTCCCCCGCCCCCCGCTTTCTCACTGAGAACTGAAATTTTTCAAGGGGACAAAGCACTTTTTCAAACACAAGACGATTGCTTCCTCCCATCCCTATTCCCCCGCATTATAAACCCAAGCCCGCGCCGCTAAAATTATACAATGCAAATGTCCAATATCCTGGAATACGCGAAGAAGATGAATACGTCGTTTACAATATCGCTCCCCTAGGCATCTTTGTTTAATCGAGCGCAGCCTCCCTCACATTTAGCCTCGAAATTGACAGCCGACGATTTATACGGGAGCGTTCGTTTATTTTGCATTCGTCGCGGTGGATCGGCGCGAGCGCCGAGAACTCGACTGACCTCTGCGCCCTGGCAGTTCTGACTTGGATTTGGTAGGCGCGGAGGAGGGGGAGGAGGAGGAGGTTTTATCGCCGCTGCGGCTTTCCTTTGAGGCGTCCGTAACGAGCGACAAACAAATTAATCCATCAGTCGCGGTTCTACGTGGCATCGCTTAAAAATGCAATTACACGTGCAAACATGACGAGCACGCTCCTGCCTCCCAGCGACGGAGCGAGTGGGAGCGAGTGGGAGAGAGTGGGAGTGGGAGTGGGGGGGTGGGGTGGGGGTTAGGGGAGTTGAACTTTTAGTCCGTATTAGTCGGCGAGCGTGCGCTCGGTTGGGCAAGGGACGATCCCTTTAATTATATTAGTCCGGTTGTAGGGTGGCATCGGCTGGGGCGTCTTTGGCCTTCGGCTTCTGCTTCGTTTCATCTCAGGACGATCCGCTTGGCGAGGAGGTCGCGCATGCGCCCACGGCCGAGGCGTTCCCATCTCTCCGAGTCGGAGGCTACTCGAGTAGAAGTGCGGGCGAGTCTCGGTGCGCTGCTTTTGCATGATTGACGAATGGCCTCGGCTCGTGAGAATTCGAAATTGCGCCTCGATATTAAATCAAAATGAGAGGCATTTAAGGTTGGACGGCCATTATCGGGAAATATTGCCGGTCACCAGGAGGTTGATTCTTGTCGAATTGATTTTTGTCGAATTCTCTCGAAAGAAACCAAGAGAGCTTTAAATATTCCTCGGCTTCTCAGAAATTTCAATAGTCGCTCTCGGGTAAGAGGGCAGCTTATATTAAACACTAGTTTTCAAGTAATCTTAAACTGCATAAAGTATTTAAGGATCAAAAATTACGCACTATTCATATCCCTTTGGAAGAGCTTTCACTTTGCCCCGGGTAAAACACTTTTACGGGATTAAAAAGAACTCGAATGAAAAAGTTGAACTGTTTGTTTCAAGAAGGGATTATAATGATTGATCTCCTCGGGAAATTCTGTTACACGTTAATTAACACGTTTTCAGCGAGTCCTCGATGCTCACCAGCGTCTCGTCCTTAATGTCACACATTTATTTCTATTGCAATTTAAGTCCGCTCCTTTCAACGAGAATATTATTTCCCAGCGATTATCTGCGCCTAAAAGGATCTTAATTTTTCAATTATATTTTTTTAACGTAATAAATTATTCATTATATTAGAGGCGAGGATTAATTACTCAATCTCTTTTTATTTCAGAGCTGACTAATGTTGCACTCGAGGATGACATTTTATATTAAAGGAGATTCGCCGGTTAAAACTGCTATTAACAATTTTTTAATTCATTAAATCCTTATCTCTAAGATTTTATTTTTATAATTATTACCGGCCAACCTCCCAAGCTTTATTCTCCATATTTTCTTTACACACTAATGGTGCATTTATGATATATAGCCACCGCGAATATAGAATGCATTCATTAAAAGTACCATGAGTAAATAGAGATCTTTATTGATAAGATTATCACGCGGTATGAAATATTGTAATTAAAATTGCACAATGTAAGATGAAATTTTAAATATCGTAATAGGCGATGCACGAAATTCAAATGGTAAAATGCTCGCAAAAGAAATTTTTTTTTCTTCTTTCTATTAATGCCATTAATGAAATGCGCATAATACATTTATTTCAATTGTGGGCTCGTTTAATCTCAAGTAGAAAATTAATTTAACGGGGAATTTGCCGACTAAAATGTTAAAAATAAATCACTCCGCGTAATGGTTATTATGCTGCAACGCGTAAGTAATATGTTAATACGGTGTCTGTTAATACACGTGAACATTATTATCTGCATTATTCTTAAATTGCAAAGGTAAAATTTGTTGGCTCAAGTATCACACGTAATTTGCCGTAAACTGATGGCCATTAATATACACAATTTCTTGCGTATGAAGAATTTTTTAAAGCAATTATTATCTCTGTTAATGGACGAATTTAAAATCATTATCGCATGCTAAAGATATTTAATGAAATTATTAGTTTTTGTTATACTTTAATTTAATCCATAAAAATATTCCGCTCCATTGAATTAATAGATTGAAATTTATTTCAATTATATCATATGCCTTACAATATTGTATTAGAAACGTAATAGTTTTTTTCTTTTTAAATTCAATGATTGAGTTTGCAAATTCTGGTTGGCAGATTACGATAAGCTAAATCGTCACTTAACACTATAAAGTAATTGTAATAGAATGAATCTAATACGAATTTAATAAAAAAAATGAAATTGTAGCATATATTTATTATATGCAAACATTTGACGAATATAGTCATGCTAAGTTTAATTTACTATCGTGATGTAACAAATTGTGATACGTGGAAGTGTAAGGTATTTAGTACTTAACATCTATATATACATATTTATATTTATATGTATGTATGTATATGCGAAGGTAATGCGCAATCGTAGCACAAAAGCCTTTTTTTGCACAAGAAGAGAATGAAGAATAAGAAATATTTAATATCCGCAGTTTTTGTGCTTATATTAAAGGCCGCAGAAAATTGCATGAAAGCATCATTTGAAAATTAAGACTCTAAAGCTCACTACAGCCAGTCAAGTGAGCGTCTGGTTTTTTTCCTCGACTTATTCCGCTGCGCGTGCTATGGAGAAATGCGGAATACCAGTAAAAATAGCTTTAGAAAAACTCACTGGCCAGCGAAAAAAGAGCGAAGATAAGAGCAAGAAAAGGAGGAAAATGGAGAAAGAAACAGGGGGGTGGGGTGGGGTGGGGTGGGAGATAGGAAGAGAGAGAGAGAGAGATAAGCAGATAGATAGATAGAAACGGGGGAAGGAAGAGATAGTTAGTTAGCGTATGGTAAAGGCGTTCTGATAGTAAAGGAAAAAGCCTTCTCTTGTATTATGCGAAGAGAGAGAGAGAGAGAGAGAGGAAGAGAGAGAATGGACCTCATATACGTACGTATGCACACAGTGTATTATACAGAATACAGATAAGCCGATGAAGGAGATGATTTCATCGGTGGGTAACGAAAGAAAACCTGTGGGCTTAAATTATACACTTGGCGTTGAGTGTGTTGAAGCTACTTAGAAAATTAATTTGAAAATTAAGAGGCTTTCTTCGAACACTAATGAGACTGCGATTTTAATTACAGGGAATATTGTTCCCGCACTGTTCACCAACAATATTTTTATGCCAATGAGCGAACGCTTACCAATCGTGGATGACGGCCAAGGACTTGATTATTTCATTAGTATATTTTCATTATAGATTAGCATATTGTCTGTGTAAGCATAGAACTCATCATCATTATAATACAACGGCAATTCAATATTATTGGTCATCTATAGATAATATTTGTATGTTTAATAAGAAATGTTTAATGAGGGCCAAGCCGAAAGTGAATTTGCAGTAATATGAGTAACTTTTACACTTGGTTACGCTCCAACGTTTATAAAAGGTTAATACTTTAGGGAGAGCCGTGCGTATATGATTATGTATTCAGTGTCAGCGAGGTAAACTGAAATAAATAATAAAGTAAGAATTCGTATCTATAATAGTGAAAAGGGGAGGCCGTTGGTAATCCTCGGTAAGTTACGAGTTTATATTTTAACTTTTTCTACTATCCAGGGTAATGGCGGCGCATAAGCTAAGAGAGATGAAGACATTAGCTCGTAAGTTTCGGCGTATTAGCCGCCAAGTCTCGACTTTGCCGCTCGAAGTTGAAATTTTGATTATTTTACTTTTATAATAGCAAGAAAGCTCTCGTATATTCACGCTTTGAGACCAGCTCGATAAAAGCAATCGTCTCATCTCCTTTCTTCGGGGCAATAATAACGCGAGGCAACGGAATCGACTCGAATAGCTTCAATCACTCGCATATTTTCATATTTGCCTGGCCAAGCACTGACAAAATCCCCGACACTAAGAAATCCCTTTGCGCAGCAATAAATAAGCACGATTAACAAAAAATGGCGCCATTTTTAGGCGGCTAAGCAAAACAAAGGACGGTAAGTTTAATTTGGCCTAATTGCTCCTCACGGAGCAGCCACGCAGTGTCGCGTGTAGAGGCACTCGCGAAACAAGAGACAGAGATGGACGGGCGGCGCGAGGTGGCTCGTATGGCGAGGGGGAGAGGGAGAGAGAGAGATGGAGGATAGTCAGCCGGCAGAGGCGAATAAGCGTGCAAGGACGACGAAATAAGACGAGGGTAATGGAGTCGCTCGGTGGCGCGAGTCCGCGGAAGCTCCGGGAGTTGGAAACTTTCGCTCGGGGGTTGGCTTATGGGCCGTGCGAGGAAGAAATTGGAAAGAATGTCACTTTCGCCGCAGTTCGTTAATGGATTTGGAACGCCGAGGCATGGAAAGTGGGCCTCCCATGGATAATGCCCCTCCGCCACGAGAGAGACAAGAGCCGGCCGGTAAATTATCTGGCTCAAGTTATCTTGGCGGGTTGGGTGAGGTTGTTGCCGGCGAGCTTTGGAGATGCTTTGCCCTCCTCCTCGACTTCCCGGTTAATTCGGCGGGGGCTGATGGCGGGGCCGGACGGGCCAGGAGCTCGGCAGTCGACCTCGGCGGTTGCGAGATTTAATTTGAGATGTCGGCCGGGCGTTGCGATTGATTTTCCCTTTCTCTCTCTCTCTCTCTCTCTCTCGACGCGCTCCATTAGGATGCCGGCGATTTTTATTTATCCAACTGGGGGAGCGCTTATGGCTAGCCGTCCAAATTTATGGATTTGGTGGCCGTTGGGTGGGGGGCGGGTGTAATAGGCGGCGTTATTTCGCGGACGAGATCTCCATCCATTAGCCGGGGAATTGGCCTTAAATTTTTCATTCGGAGATGGCCGAAGTAGTTGGGTGTCGGTGCAATTACATATTTCTCGACAAATGCCGCAACAAAAAAAAACCGCAGAAAAAAAAGGGAAGCCTGGCTATAAATTCCTTTTCGACTTTACGAAGAAGAGATCGCCAATTGTTGTTTCAATAAAGCTGTCGCCCATTGAAAAAAAATGATATTAACGACCGTGTAAAAATTTCCCATTCTTTATGAGAGAGTATAAACAATGTATTTTATAACGTTTTATGGTATTTTTCTCTTTTCACGTAGGAGAGAGAGCATGTTTCTTGTAATTTTCTAATACTTTCCATGTGCCGGAGAGATAAGGGGCTCGCTTATGTTTGATAATAGATTTGAATATTTAATTTGCGTCAGTAGTTGGGGAATTGGATTTTTAATTGCTTTAAAAGAAATTATTAGAATCGCGTAGATGTCTATCGTCTCCCTCGTTTCCTCCTTCGTTCGCCTATTATTACTATTGTTACCATTATTACTATTAGCATTGTTATTATTGTCATTGCGTTTGTTATAATTCGTATTTGCTATTTGTAATAGAGCAACGACGACTACTACTAATGCAGCCACTACGATCACAACAACAATAACGACAACGGCAACGGCAACGGCAACAACAACCACAACAACCACAACAACCGCAACAACGACGACAACAAGAACAATGGCGGAGCAGCAACTGTTAGTGCTAGTGCGAGCAGCGTTATCATTGTTTGCCATTATTTGCAAATGTCTGCTTTATTCATGGAAAAATTTTAATAGAAGTTCACCACGCAGCTTGAAATCCTAGGCATTCGAGCAATTTCAATACCTCCGTTTTACCGTTTTCCCACGTCAGTTGAAAAATATTCGCGGCGCTGCCGCCGTCGAAATCCGCGACTCCTGGCCCTTGATACGCCCGTAGCACGCGCAGCGCGTAAATTCCCGCTCTTCTCAATAAAACATAATAATAATAATAATAATTCCGCAATAATGGCGAGATCGTCGAGGAGTGCGGGAGCGCGCGGGCGCATAATGAGCACAATAACATCAAGGCAAATAACTCGGCGAGCATAATACGCGCGGCGTAACGGCGTCGCGACGCACGTAACCAGCCGCTGGAAATTCGCGGAAAAATCCGCCAGCAGAGGCTGCGAGCGCCTTTTCTTTCATTAGCCCGTGGGCGGCGGTCCCGATATATAAAAGACACGCGCCCATAAAGCAAATGAGTATTAAAGCTGGGGGCGCCTTCGCTTTCACCGGCTCGGTGGCGGCGGGGGGCGGGGTGGGGTGG
>JAPYYT010004014.1:0-15739 GCA_030522565.1 Ceratosolen corneri | reverse complement strand
CCCCCTCTAGCACTCGCCTCGCCTCCCGGCCCTCGCTTATGGACATTCGATTAGCGCCACTCGCTCCAACTTTTAGTTCCTGTACTCTCGCCTTATCCCCGATGACGATGTTGTTCGACGGCGCACCGGCCATTTCAAATGCAACGCCCGTCCACTATTACCGCAGTCGGCGAGTACTCCGTATGCAAGCATAATGAATATTGCCATTATACGACTGCAGCCATTATATTGTATTCTAATTTATGGGGCCCGAATGCTTGCAAATTCATCCCGGCCACTTTCCCATTTCGTTTGCCATTTATTGGACTCTTGCGCGCTTTTCGCTTCACTTTCACGCTTTTTAGCATGAGATTCCAGCCGCTGCTTCCATTCCAAGGTTTGCCAGCCCAATACATGTTTATAGACAAGTGGCTTGTCACGCCTCCTAACGCGCTAAGAAAAAAAAACAAAACAATCTTTTAATTGCAACGAGGTGTTTCGACGATTTTCGCGACCAACGTTATTCGCGCACTAAACCTCTAAAAGTGCTCTACAAGCAACAGATTACAACAATATTGGCAGCTTGACATTCACATTGGGCGTGCCATTGCACTTAGCGATCCGCTCAATGTAGCAACAACGAGGCAAAACTCTATGTATTTTAATTGATAGCAGAGAATTTTTTTGGCTTATCGTAGATTGAGCATTTGAGTATATATATATATCGTAGATTTGGAGGTTGGTGTAAATAAAATTTGCCTCTCATTCGCAGGACGCAAATTATTTGCCACTTCAGCCGGACATTATATAAATGCTATTTTCGCATCTCTTGAACGCGGTGAAAGTCACGAGATTTTCTCATCGTCTCTCGCGCCAGATCGATGCCTCTAAAAAGCCATTTAAACATCGCTGCATTGAAAACCCCATGCTTCGTTCAATTTAGCGCCAATATAATCTCACCTACTGACGATATTAGCTAGTGCAAGGCTAATAGTGCTTCCACTTTCCGATTCAACAGTCGTGGAAACACTCCATCCGGCCAATGAGCCTCGACCTCTTCTTCGTAGGCGAGCGTTAAAATCGCCAATGGCCGTGCGTCCCCATTCGCCCGCCTCGGCGATCTCCTTACGCAAAGAAAATCATCGATCCACGCCTCGGAATCCCCTTTCCTCGCACACGCTGAGCTCCGGAAGCGCCAGGCTATCATCGGCCGAGGCTGCGGTCTCCGCGTCGATATCAATCCCCGGCCAGCCACACCAAGCGCCCCATCATGCAAAATAAGTGGAAAAGCATCGGCAATCACCCGGGCGCATGCGCGCCGCCGCCGCCGCGTCCTACTATGCATAATGCGGTATCGCACCTGCATACGGATGCACCACAGTTTTATTTGCCACGACCTCGGGCTTACCCTTTATTTACGGTGTCGTCGACCCCGGCGCGCGTTAATTTTTCACAGCCTCGTCGACTCGCCGGTGCGCCTACTCGCGGGGCGGGCACACACACACACACACACACACACAGAGAGAGCGAGACCCGATGCCAAGTTCAGCTCTCGATCGACGAGTGGCGGTGGCGGATGAGGAGGAGGAGGGGGTGGGGTGGGGGAGAGAGGGGCAGGATTCCGTGGGAGCAACGTCGGATGCTGTCGCGTGTGTGCGTGCGTGCGCGTGCGTGTGTGGCTTTGGCGGTGGAGAAGCGGCGGTGAATTGTCAATTTGTAGGTGCGATCGTCGGTGCTCGCTATTCCGAATGCCGTGGCTGGCCGTTAAAAAACCGTGGATGGAGTGCGATGGATGCGATGGGGCGAGAGGGGAGAGTAGGAGCGAGGGGACGGCAGTTAAAGTCGGTGGAATATGATGTCTCGGGGTGCTGGAATAAAGAAGGATCGTCAACGGTGCCGCGAGTCCGACGCGTATCTTAATAAAACCTTTACTCATTAGTGCGACAAAAGCGCGAGCGGATTTCGTTGATCTGGCCAGAGGTGGAGCAGCCCTCGGCGCGTTACCACCCACTGGAATCGTCGCGTAAAAGTGGATTCGCTGGCTTAGGGTTATGGGACGAAATGTTTATTGACGCTGAGGAATTAAAAGTTTCACTCTCGTATATAATATCGATCGGTATAGCTATATGTGCGTATGTGCCGGGCGTGTATCATTTCTCGGAAGGGCCAACACGAGCTAACGCACGCACGCCGCCAAAAGGTCCGCGCGGCAATTATTATTTAACTCGGTTCGAACTCTCGGCCGGTTATACGATCGATTTCTGAAATTTTATAGCGCGGGAGGAGCCCCTGAACCATATATATATATATATATGTATATATACGTGAGCGGCTGCGATCTATAAAGTCTAAGCGAAGCCCCGCGTGTCTGCTTAGGCTTTACAACTCTTGCGTTTCCGTGCGCGGGCCTCGAGCGTTTCTTTCATAAAACCGGAGCAGCTCCTTTTTTCTCTCCTTTCTTCCTCCTCCTCCTCCTCCTCCTCCTCCTCTTCTTCGTCTTCTTCGTCTTCTTCGTCGCCGCCGCCGCCACCACCGCCGCCACCGCCGTAGTCGTCGTCGTCCTCGTCGTCGTCCTCGTCTTCGTCGTCCTCGTCTTCGTCGTCCTCTTCTTCTTCTTCTTCTACTACTTCTTCTGCTTCGTCCTCTTCCACTCCTTCTTATTCCTCTACTTCTTCTTGTTCCTCTTCCTCTTCCTCTTCCTCCTCCTCTTCCTCCTCTTCTTCTTCTTTTATTCCTCGCTCGCTTTTATCGTCATCCATAAATGGAACGTACTGTTATATATACTGGACTTTTAGGATCTGTGTTTTGGCCACGGTATATAAAACTCTCCTCTTATAACTTATGTGGACAACTTGGGTGGATTAATGTGGAATTCGTCTTTAGAGAGGGACGGGCGCGAGCAGATCATCCACCAGCTCCTCGGAGAGTAGGTTCGGGCTCGCGTGACGTGGCTCTGATTGCGTTGGCCGATGCCTCGAGTTGGAAAGATAAATAATTTCTGGAGTATTGGCTTTGATGTCGCTTTGCGTTCCCCGAGAGTTGCGCTACGCCCGATTAAATAACGAAAAATTAAACTAATATAAGCGGGGACGCGTTAAGCCTTGGTGCCTGTGTGCGTGCCTGTGTGCGCGCGTGTGTGTGTGTATCGCTGGCTTTCACGGGCTCTAATCGGAACTTGGTACAACTGAATTCAGCCAATATCTACTCAGTTGGTATGTTTAATAATCCAAGTGAAACTCGAGATCTTTGGCGAGATTCTTTTTTTCCTTCTTTTGTTGGCGCGTGGTAAATTTACTCACGCACTCGTTGAAATTTCAAAAGACATTTTTCAATATTAAATTAGGGCGAGGCTAAGAGGCGTTAAGTAAAATTATGTTTACGAGTGTTTTATCATTAAATGGCGTAATGCAACGTATACTTGGCGTTAATATTTGGAAAATAGTGATGAAATATTGCGAATGTTGGGAATGTTTAATGGCAATAGAGTCAGTTGGACGGCGCAGCTGGTCGATTAACTTTACATTCAATTTATTCGAATCTTGCATTGCTTTGTGGTTGGGCTTGGGGTGGGGGGTGAGGGGGTGGGTGGTGGGGTGGTGGTGAGAAGGACAATATATAGATTGTAGACTAAAATTACTTGTCGTTAATTCTATTATCCGTTCGCAATATTATAATGGAGCCGGCATATTTATTCGCCTAGTAGTCTGGATATTCCTTCTCTTTTATCGAAATAGCGTCATATAGTTTGATGGCTATTTCGAGCTTATGGTAAAATATTTAAGCGAATTATTTCACGAAACTCGGTAAAGTAACGCCCGAGATAATACTCGGCTGGCAAAAGAAAATATTTTACCTAGATAAGCCGCGTTACGATCTGCACTACAATAAGCAATGGGTATTATTCTCGTGCGTGTGTGTGCGCGCGCGCGCGCGTGTAGCTAGGTAGGTAGGTAGGTAGGTTTTGCTTAGCACATTTACAAATCCATTACGGAGCTGAAAAATGCCGTGTTAATTTCACGAAACAAATACCTTTTATTAGAATCGATATTCTCAATTGTGCCTCAAGACACCATAAAGTGGAACAACTTTTCATTGACCACATGCTAAATACCGGAGAGCGGTCCGCAGACGTTTAATAAAGAGGGAAAAAAAGTCGAGAGCCCATTGGTTGAGTAATGGCTGGAAGGCGGCGAGGCGGCCGAGCTCCGGCGATCCCCTGCCCCCGCGCGTCACCCCCCACCCCACCCCCCCAATCTTCCGAAAGAAGTGCATTAGATTTCGAAGCCTGCCGATGGAATTCGCTATTATTGATTTTCACACAGCGCATCGAATTCCTTTATCTCACGAGACTAATGACGAGTTACGGCCGCTCCAAAGTAAGTGTAAGCCTCGCGCGAAATATAAAGGAAGAGGAGGCGAGGCTGAAACCGTAGGCGCGAGGCGAAGTGTGTAATGCAAGGTAAGGCGAGGGAAGGAGGCAGGGGGAGGGGAAAACATAGGTTTTTTCTTTGAGGCGCGGTTTAGGCGCGGCACGTTAAACATCCTTCCGTCGAAATGAGCCGCGAGAGCGGCCGGGCGCATGCGCCTCCGGGAGCGCGCGCGCGTACATTTATTATCGCGGGTTCCCACGGGTGACGGACGGTGTGGCCTTGAGCTGGAAGTGGGCGAAAAGCCGAGCGTCGTGTCCGTCGGATTTTCAGCCGAGGACGTCCTGGCACCGGCCTGCTTTTCACCGGCGTGCCACTTTTAGCGCGGCCGGTCGCGTGAAATTTATCCGAGCTGTTTTAGATCAAGCCTCCTCTCCCTATCATAAAACGAAGCGACGAAAGTTCTTGCTCCGCTCGATGCCCCCCCCCCGCGCCGCCGCTCTTTTCCCTCGATTTTCAAGCCGAGCTCCGGCATTATGCTCAAGCTCATTGTGCGCACTTGCGCGCTTGCGCGCCTGCGTATTAAAAATCAAAGTATTCAGCTCGCACGCTTGCGCACTCAAACAAAGAGGCATTGACACTTCTCTTTTAATACTCGCTAACTCGTAAAATTACTATGCCATTTTCAACTATATGCTCCTATGCTCGTACTTTGTTTTTTTTCTCTCTCTCTTTCTCTCGCATTCTTTTTTCACTCTTTCCTTTTTTCCTCCTTTTAATATTCATCCGGAGAAATTCGCGTTAATTCCTTTTTCAATTTTGAAACGCGACGCCGCTCTTTCCACGGTAATTGACTAATTACAGGTTCATTACGTTTCCTATTAAGGATCCAAGTATTCCCCGTCGGGAGAATGGCCATGCCAAATGGCGAATGTGACTCTCCTAACGTTATAAATGCATTTGTAAATAAAATAAACGCAGCTATCCTTTTTCTTTCTAAGATTTTCCAATGCCGAGTATGTGCTCGCCGAGTTTATTGACTGACGCATCAACTGCCAAGGTTATCCCATTACCACTGCCTCCACCCCATTTTTCCACGATACCCCCGTGCCATCTTTGGTTATTTCTGTTCTACCGATACTTTTCTTATCTCTAATTCCACTCGCTCTCGCGCCAAAGTATTACGATAGCTTTAACGATACGTCCTGATTATTGCATATTTCGTATGTTGTACAGCGAGAATACGGAGACTCGGAAAGTTGCAGTGAAGGGTGACGCTACATTAGATTAGTCAATTGGAATCACGATATTTGGATTTCGAAGCAATACCCTCTTCGATTACTTGTATAATCTTGGGAGGAAAAATGCCTATAACTTACAAACATGTCTTTTCTTCGAGCGTTTTCTTCTCCATTCGTCCGTATTGAATGCTTATTCGAAAAATATAAGGCCTTATGCCACATAAACTATATATATATAAAATATCGACCAGTGCCTTCTCATTCCGAAACTAAGTATTTGATCTTATAATACACTCTTTTATTTGAACTTATCGGCACTTATTTTCAGCCAAATACTCGTGAAATATGACACTTTTACGCGCCCACGTTTATAATGTATTGCACTTGTGCTGCTATAGCTGGGACAATTTAAATTCTGCTTTAAGGATCATGGCACAATATTTTATGCGAATAATGTATACATAATGTTGCGTATAATTTTTATTTGATATTAGAAAAACTTTCAACGCATCCACATTATATTCAAGCCGATTCTTACTTATTTATTATCTTATTATTCTCACAGCCGGGCGATCGGCCAATTATCGATAAAAAGTCATTATATCGTTGTTGCGTATGTAAATAAACTTTTTTTTTTTTCATTGCTTATTTGGATATTATAAACTCTCACCGCGTATAATAAATAATCGAAATCGTTCGTTTTATACAGCAAGTAGGCGCTTAATATACCAGTTAAGTCTAGAGAGAGTATTTTTTGTATTATTTGATAATGTTATATGCTAAGCTCAGTTACATTTATTAATACGAAACTTTGAGCCACAGAAACAAATAACGATTCATTACGATTATTAATATTGTTGTTGTTGTTATTGTTGCTATTATCATTATAATCGTTAAGAGTGGTATTGTGACGCAATGGTGTCGTTAAATGTTAATCGTCGATCTGCAAATGATAAAATTATTAATATTGTTAAGTGTATATTGTAGGAAAAGTTTCGTATCTTAATTTATGGTTTCGTGGAAGCAAATCTATAAAGAGCCACTACACATATGACTCTCAAGAGATCTTTCGAGCAAATGATTTCCGCTTAAAGCTGAATAATAATTGAAATATTATCAGCCACTAATGCTAACTGCACATACAATGAATTACTTAATTGTATGGGATCTATCGGGCCGAATAAACACCTGATAAAAATAATATTACCGACTTACCTTTAAGTAAACAAAGGCCGCGATTATGCCTCTGATACGCGTGACCGCAATATTTTATTACACTTCTTAGAAAACTTGTCTTCGGGCTTACTTAATTAAAAAAATGTCCACCACTATATCCAGTGTTATTTCCAGTAATGCATGCCATAATGTAACACTCGACGGAAAGTCTTTATAGATTTTTAGATTCTCACCTCGACAATTATGTACCTTTCATTATAGTTCATTAATTTTTAAGTGCTCCGAGCTTACGGCCCCGTCGCTAATACTTTCTTCGTATTATACACACACACTCTTATCGGCAAATAAAAAATTATGCTAATTAGAGTACGGCCTGTTGGCGGAGTGTCATTAAAAGGGAACGAAGGGAAAGTGTGCAGAGAATCCGGTGGAGCAGTCCATGTTCCCTCGGCCGAGCGAATCAATCGCGCCACTCGTACCGCCGACTTTGCCATTTATCGGAATGTCGTATGAAAATGCAATTTCCACAGGGGATTGCAGGCCTGCGCAGTATAATTCATATTGGTTAATGTGGATGTGGATGGGATGACGTGTACCTCGATATCTCGCGAGGGCACGAAGGAGCGGAAGAGTTAGTGAAAATTTCAATGTTTAAACAGTCTGTACACAAAATCGAACTGACGTCCAAGTCCAAAGCAGCCGACACGAAAGTTTCGTCACTTTTTACCGCCGATGCCTGACCACACTTTTGTGTGTACGTGTGTGTGTGTGTGTGTGTGTGTGTGTACACACTATAAAAAGCTAAAAAAAACATAATGACTAGCGGAATATATATATTGGAGAAGCGCGAGAGATCGATTCCGGGAAAATTGAGCCTGTGAATATGAAATCGTCGCCGCGTTATATGTATCTCTTCGCTCTCCTATATCAATATTGAATCGAGTAAAGAGCGTCAAGATGGCGGCCGCGAAGCGCGCACGCACGCACGCACGCACGCACGCACGCACGCACGCACCTACGTACGTATGCGCCGCATTTACGGTTAGCAGTCGCGCGCTGGGCGGCGCGGGGCGGGAGGGAAATCCAGGGGGTGGGGGGAGGGGGGAGGGGGAGGGGGGAGGGGGATCGAGGGTGGGGGGAGAAGACCGAGAGATGATTGGAAGGGTCGTTGCGCGTGATTTTAACATCTTCCCGTTACTAGTTAGATAGGGCTTCATTTTTCAAAGAATATTTAATGAGAGAGGACGTTTGTGGAATTGTGCGTCGATTCGTCGAGGCTGCGTTCAACGAGGCAACTATCCTCATCTCGTACAACCAACACGAGACTTTTCCATTTTCTCGCTTCACTTTTCCCGTTTACGGAAGAAGGAAATAAAGGGCAAATTTGTCTTTTGTATTCTAAGGAATTTGGAACTCGTTCCGTAGCTCCTATGATTGATTCACTCGTGAAAGGAAAATAAGCCGTCGCTCCGTCCTCTCCCCCATAATAATAATAATTCGATACGTCGATGCTAATGGCTCGTTTGCTTTACGAATGCGCCACGTCCTTCGTCTTTTTTATATCACGGACTGGGACAGAGAGAATGCAGCCGCAGCAAGTGGATCTTTCGTGGTTATAAACATGCGCTTAGAAGTAACTGTGCCTAAAGAACTTGGTAATGGAGAATTAGATTTTGTATAGTGTATAAAGGCTTTCAAAATAGCAGTCGTCGCTTTCAGACAAAAATTGGCGGAACATTGAAAAGACGGTACGACGGTTGTCGAGATTAATAAATTCCTTTGAATTATTGTGGTTGTACGTGGAGGTTGCGCATTATAAAACGACAAAACACACACGCAGTCAAGTGCCACGAGGTCCAAATAATCGAACGCCCTCCTTGGTCGAGTCCTACCTCCACCCCCTCCCACCCCACCATTGCCGCCACCTCTCTCACTCACTCACGGAGGCTGCGTAGATGGGTTGGATGGGCGCGAGCAGAGTGTCTACTAAGCCTCGAGCCAAGGGCCGGCGCAATAAATCGATCGAATTTCCCGTAGCGCGTGGCCGGCTGCTCCACTCTCTTGCCGCGCTCCAATTTGCGCTCGAGCTGCGCATTATTGTGCAAATCGCGTTTGCCAGCCACCCCATCGTTAGCGCGTGGAATCAACCGGAAATTCCAGCTTCCCGGCCAGCAGCCCCGCGCCTATTGACGTCCCATCGAAGGGCCTGTGTGAAAGAGCCTCGCTCTCTCTCTCTCTCTGTTCTTTGTTTTGTTGTCGGGCTCTCGATGTTTCTTCAATCGGTGCGGATCCGTAACGGTGCTCGAGGTACTCTATGGGAAATGGTAATACCGAGCGGCCGTGTGAAGCGAGGGCTCCACCATCCGCACCATCTCCTGGCCAATGTTTTTTGCTGGCCGTCCGTGGCGATCGCGCTCCTCTCCCACTTTCCCCCACTACTGTGGGACATTTTATGAATGTCAGCACCTCTTTCACGAATCCGGAAGGTGGCGGACGATGCGAGCCTCGCTAAGATTCGGCGATCGGGGCGGGATCGTTGGTTAAAATGCGTAATGAGCGTCTTGCCGATTTGGCCCAATAACGATAATTGCAATTTCACGTACTGGCGTGGCGAATCGCTTAATTATCCAAATGCCGGATCGCCGTGTCCCGGCCATTATAAATCACCGGCTAAGGAAAAATCATTTCTAGCCGGGGCATACAGGCCTTACTAAGCCTTACGCCAAAGCACACGTTTGGTCTCGCACCTCCTTTCAATCTCTCCATCTCTATTATATCCGGGCTTTATTATCTCTCGCAATTTCTTGCCTCTCCTGCCGCCCTTTGTCACGGCCGATTCGAAGGACGCGCCCAAGATAATACAAAATAAAGCACATTGTTACGAGTTACGAGAAAAGCAGCGATCGGAGGACGATAATTAGAGATTAGTAGGGGAGGCGTAAGTAGCTCGCTAACCCCTTTGCTCGCTGCCGCTTTAACCTTCGATTTTCGCACCTCTTTGTTATGTAGACTTTGGGGGATGCTGGATCGATCGGGGCCATCTCAGCCCTTCGGCTTTATGTGTGTGGCCGCGGGCAGGAGTGACCTTTCGCTTTGGCTGTCGATCTCGTTTTGGCCGAGGAGCCAACGACGTTTCGGCTGTTTCGGCTGTTTCGAGGCAACTCGTCGACGAGTCCTAGTGGCAATTAGTTGAATAATTTACGAGTATGGTAATTGCAGGTTTTAGAATATTTTTTTTTCTTCTTTTTTTTTTTCTGGCTTTCGACGATTCTCCCGATTTTTATGACCATTTACACTATGTATTGCATTATCCGAGTCGCGTATATGCCATTCTCTGTTGGGGTGGAGTGCTGAGGCTTCTTCACCTTCTCACTCTTAATCCCAACAAATGAGTGACAGTAGTTTCGCACTCCCGTATTTATGCGGCATAGTTAGTATCTGGATTTTCGATATCCGAGCGCATAAATAATGCATGGCGCTTGAGTAATCATGTAATTTGTAATTAAAATCGGCAGTGTCTCGTGCTTTGAACTTTTGATGATTCGATGAGGTCGCAAGACGGCCATAACGTCATTTGCGCAAATACATTACGTTTCTCACCATCCAAATCTCAATTCGGGGGGACACTCGACGCTTCCAATGTAATAAAATGAAATGAATTTCCGAGCTCCTGCGAATGCTAAGTGCCTCGACATACAGGACACGAGTACTTCGAAGCGATCAAATGATGCGAATTCCTTGGGAGTATAAATCATGCACAACGGCGATAATAATCTCTAATAATAGAAATATCAAACAGAGGAACGAAGAGCTGTTTGCGTAAAAATTGCTTCTTCTGTAATCCTTTATACCTTGGCTGCATTTACATAAAGTTTTAACGCAAATTATCATGTAATGCCCTTCGCAAAAGCCTACATTATAATGATTTTTCGATCTTATAGGAATGATTCAATGGCTTGTCAAGTCCTGCCTCTGAATATTTCGTTTGTCGAACGAATATTTCATAACATTTATACGGAATGTAATTGCAATTCCCAATGTGAACGCGATATCTTGATTATTGTCGAAATAATTAGCAGTGGAATTTGTTTTTTTGATAGGAATCGACATTCTAATCTGATATATCTACCGTGTTTCGTGTATCGTATTATTTACGGGCGTTTCTCGGGTTATTAAAAATCTTGTGGGCCTCCGCGCAATGACCGGACATACTATTAATATCTAATTATCCGAGTTAATAGCAATTACCGCGTATTTTCATTTTTATTGGCTTGAGTGCGTTGCCGACGCATGACACTTTGCCTCGCTAAATATGCCCGAAGGAAGCTTTTGTTTTTTTAAGGATCTCATAGAGGTCATTAAGGAGAATAAAATCGCATCGAATAACCACATCGTTGATCAAGGACTTTTCTTTTTATTGGAGTACTTTTGCTTTAAGCTAGAGTCACGTGAGCATGACAAAGAAGGTTGTGGGTCGGTATGCGACAAAATATATTAATATCTCTTTAATTGATTAATCATTTAATTTGATATACTGAAGGTGGAATAATTGACTGCCCTTACTGTTAACAACTTAACATTTCGAGATGTGCAGAGGATCGGCATTTTTTTATTTATAGAATTTATTTCATCCCAATTATAAATTGCACAATATGCTTCGAAGAGTTGATAAATAACGATAATTTACATGAAAACATTGAATTCAAGGACATTCATATTAAGATCGATCAATAATAATTTGTGCCAACAATACTTGGAACATTCAGATCGGTGTTTCAATAACGTCACATGACATCAACAGTTGACTTTTTGATGGGAATTAAAGGGGACATTCGTTTACAAAGAGAGAGAGAGAGAGAGAGAGAGACTTTAAAGCTTTCACATTGTTTTAGCTGTCCATTGAAAGTACACCCGCTAATTTTCACACGCAAATCTAATGAAACAAGTCCATCATATTATTTGGTTTATGCTTAAAGAGACTTTGCTCTTAAACGCCAACTTGCCCAACAACAACAAATCTTGAAAAATCTCCTTCAAACAACGCGACAATACCCCAACTTGTCCATCTATTATTTTTGCTCATTTCCCATCACGACTCTACCATAACAATTGCTCTTAACGTAAAAATTGTCGTCCCTGTTACCATTAGATTACGCGACGAGGAAGGACTCGGCGACGAGATCCTCCCGGGCAACATCAACGTTCCACTACGGACGTGTGTGTCGATCGACAGCCACAACGAAACACATTAACGACCTCTACGCACGAGGAGAGCGCGCCTTTCATTCATATATCATCCGCCTTCCCTTACACTCCCAATGCCCATGGAAATGCTCGAGCTCAGGATCCCGCGCATCCGAAGCACTGCCAATACCTGCATTCCCGCAACTAACTCCCCGACAATCTACAACGAGCCCCGCCAACTCCCTCCCCGGCAATAGAAAGCCGCGTAAGTGCGCGTGGGCGTCCCGAATGAGGGATTGCCCTAAAATTAGAGCGCGCTCGTATATCGGCCGGGGATCATTAATTACCCGGGCGGCGGCGACGGTGGGAAGCCGGGGGGAGGGGGGGCCGCCGCGAGCGAGGGCCGCTTCCTCGAGGCTCGCGCGGGCTGTCGCCTCCGGAAGGCCCGCGAGCCTTAAGATTAATGGCCCGACGTAATTGCGGACCCGCGCCCCCGTCGACGCGCACCCCCGGCCAAACCTGGAGCCCCGGCGCCTCCTCTCGCATTCCTCTCGGCCCTGTTAACTTCGTGTTTGCTGGCTGGCCGCTCGGCTTATCGAGATTCCGCATGCGGCGAGGTGGCGTATATTGGCATTGGGCTTGACAAGGGAAAAGAAGCGAGGTGGGTAAGTTTTATTGGGAAGACTCGCGAAATCGTGCCTCGCAATACCCTAGGATACTCGAGCGACTCTCCCGCCTCCTCTAATACGACAGCCCTGGCAATTGACTCGCCTTTATCGAGGAAAATCGTCGACCGAGCATAGTTGTAGTAGTGGCGCTGGTGGTGGTGGTGGTGGTGGTGGTGGTGGTGGTGGTGCATCATTAGTGGTGCGAGCCGAGTCTGCAAGATTAATGGACTCGGAACTTCCGTCGACGGCACGTTACGATCTATGTATCCAATGCGTTTGACTTGTGTACATGCAGCTCCGGCCGGCAGATCATGTTGCCAGCACTCGACTATTTACATAAAATGCCAAAATTGCCAATTTGTAATTGCGTGACCGCCGCTTTTATTTTCGCATCTTTTGCTTCCGCGGCGCGTTGTCGTGGACTTCCTAAGATCTTCCCTCCTTCGTTCGAGTGCGAGGCAACAGTCGCCGTCTCATCGTGGAATAAAAGTCAAATTTCCCATTACGATGGATGGCAGGCGGCCTAGCCCCCCCCCCCCCTCTGCGTCCCTTTATCAAGAGGACCGAGCGAGCGAATAGCTCGAGTCAACAGTCTCTCTCCGCGCTTCGTAAATATAACCCAAGCCGAAACAGCATCCCGGCGATGCGTGCGTGTGCGTGTGCTCGGGCGCGCAAACACAGAAAGCCGTCGTTTGCGAGGGCGATGAGATTAGCCTGACGCGCTCCAACTCGCTCCTCGCTGCTTCACGGCGATTTATCGTCACGCTTACATCCATTAGCATAAAAAAATAGAAGCGGCTGTTTAACGGATGCTTAGGGAGCAGGTGTACTTGTCAATTAGAAATGAGTTGGAGGGTAATTGAGGATGGGGGCCGGTAATTGTTGTAAGAGTGTGTGTAGCTTATGACCGCGGCTACTCGATCGATCGATACTCCTCGTGTGAATTGTTCACCTACTTTTGGCTCGAGCATTGTAATTGTTGTGACTAGCGAGGGGTAACGAGACTTGGGAAGACTCGGGCTATCAAATATCTCAAGGCATGCGAACGATGGGAGAACGATGGTGGGAGAATGGTGGGTGTTGACAGGGTGAATGTGGCGTGGTGATTTATCAAGGGATAAGGAAGATAAGGAAGCGCGGGCGAGGATAGCGCGGAAAAGCCGATGTTGTCCAAGTCGTCGATGGAGGGGGGAGCGGCGCAGGCGCAACGGAGGGAGGACCGTAAGCTTGGCATCGGCGGCCAAAAGCGTGCGCGGGCCGTTCGGGACTCGACGAGGGGCGATCGATCGATAATTCGCGGCGTGTCCCAGGGCTCGCGGAGGCGTCCCGGGCTGTGTGGGAATTCCTGGCCCGTGCCGCAGCCCCGGCAATATCCGCGCCCGGACAGCCCCGGTGACGAGGGCGCGGCCCGACTCCAGGTCGACTCCGGGAAAGCGCCGAGTCACCGGAGGTTCGTATGCCAGGGCCGTCCCCCACTCTTTCATTAATGGCATTCCAATTTCCAAGTGTCGCGCGCTTATCGAGGGGAGACTTGGAATTGCTCTCGTTCCGGAAACGTCGGTTAGCGCCGCGAGGACTCCTCGGGGGTTGATGGCTTTTAGGTCAGCTAGTGCTGGGCTGGGGTGAGGTAGGGACGAGAGGAGTCGTGGCAACTTGGTAATGTGCAACTTGGTTCGAATTAGGAGTGCTGGTTGGCTGGATGGGATGGACGGGCTGCTGAGATGAACAGCTGTTTTCCTTTGCTAGTTACTTTCGATCGCGAGTTCTATTTATTTCGCCCGATGTGTTGACAACGCTAATGTGATAGACTGCGATTTATATTCCTTGAAATTTCGTTAATAATAGGAGAGGGGAACATTGCTCTCGTCATTAGAATAATTTGGCATTATGAGTTTTCCGACTATCCGTCTATCAATTAGCTGAGCTACGTGTTTCAACATTTTCTTGCGCGTATCAAGCAACCCTCGCCTTGCGTATGTCTCTTTATGTCTATGGATGTATATATATTTTCTGCTTTTATGATATTGTTTTTATAGCTTATATTTGAATAGTTCATCAATTTACAGAGATAATCGATAGTTGTTTATTAAAAAATACTTGGAAGTAAAATGCTAAAACAAAAAGAACTGTTAATCATCGATACGGGGCTGAAGCTAACATTGAAAGCTAATTTCTACGAGACGCAATGTTCTTTTGTTTAATATATATATTTATATATACGAGAGAACATAATTACCAATGTGAATACCCTACGGTTACGCAGCTTTACGTAATGCGTAACATACGTAACCGATAAAGATTATTTACCGATTGGCGTTTGAAAACCAAATAGTACACATTAAGGATGTACATATGACTTGTAAGCCTAAACGTCAAAAAGTTTCAATAATTAAACTACTAATTCCGTACATTAAACATTAGTGGCATAATAGCCGATAAATTAGGTCTTAAGAGCATTATTATGCCTGTATTGTGTGAAAATATCTGCTTAATAAGAGATTTGCAAGCTATATACATGGATATATCGTAAAGCTCTTGTTGGAGAAGTTGTAAAGCAATTGATAGACTACCATCCCTACAAATCTAGCATGATTAGACCTTAGATTCGAAGCTCTCGGCATCACGAAAAGCATCAAATTTCACCAAAAGACAAGTGTCCGGTTAATCAGGCATTTATTTAAGTTACTCGGGCCATTTAGTGGCAGGAGGAGTAGGGCAAAAGGAAGCCAGTTACCTTGCGAATAATGTAATTTTATAATTACTCGAGTGCAGAGGCGAGTATAAATCAAGCGTACCGTAAGATTTCCAAGTTCCACTTTGTCGATCTTGGTCCACTCGCTGGCCACAACTCGCCACCTCAAATGTCGAGGGCTCCCGCGTAATTAGCAGCTCCCAAATCGAAATCTCCTCGTCTCGCAATGAGAAGGAGCGAAGCCAGTGGGGCAACTGCCATCTCGACAAAGACCTCCAATGCTAATTCCATCATCTATCAGGCGGCCAATTCTCGCCTCCCGGCCTACGAATAAAAAGCTCGCAGCTCCGATTATCAAGGAAGGCGGATCCGCGAGGCTCGCGCTCGCCAGGTAGGGGCAGATGAGGCGGCGGAGCGACGGAGGTGGGAGAG
>JAPYYT010004013.1:0-10968 GCA_030522565.1 Ceratosolen corneri | reverse complement strand
AGTTTTTTCGGTTATAACACACACACACTAGATATAACACCTTCAATCATGGAAATATTAGAGGAGAGAGCTTTAATATCAAACGGAATCTCGAACACATTGATACAAATTTTATATTCAATATAATTATATATGATTTCCTGTCACAATTATTTATTTCCTAATATTTTAGCGATGTAGGACATAAATTATTGTCAAATTATTCCATGTACTCTTCTTCTATCAATATGAAAATTTGTAAGAATTTCAGAAATGAATTAATTCAATATTTTAGTAATTATAGACAAATAAACAAAGTTTGACATAAAAATGT
The DNA here is from genome assembly GCA_030522565.1 of Ceratosolen corneri. Lineage (NCBI taxonomy): Eukaryota > Metazoa > Arthropoda > Insecta > Hymenoptera > Agaonidae > Ceratosolen > Ceratosolen corneri. The sequence goes on along the minus strand of JAPYYT010004013.1, from coordinate 10,655 downwards.
TGACTTTGGTTTAATTTTCTTTTGAACACATTAAATTCAGTTTTAAATTATAGTTTTACATTTGTTTCGCTTTTTTTCCGCTTCCCATTTATCTCCCATATACGGCGCTGCAGGAAGATTGAATTGGCATTTTGTGACTTGCTTCAAACATAACCTATTAATTGGATCATGTTTTGGATAAATTTGGAAAAACATATTCTTTAAAGCTGCCTCTACTCCGATGAAGTTGGTACCATAATCCGAATAGATAGTATTAAGAATATCCGGCGTGATGTAATTCTTCTGTAGGCAGCAATGAATGCCTTAATGGAATAGTCACTGACCACTTTCAGATGCACTGCTGATGTCGAAAAACAAACAAAGATGCACATCCAACACTTTAGCTTTCTGGATCCTCGATCTCTGCATATTTTATAAAAGACTGGTGGCCCCGCATAGTCGATTCCTGTGAGCGCGAATGGTTTTGACAGTTACTCGTGCATTAGTTAGACCATCATCTGATTGGTGCGGATCCCACGCTACCGAGCACAGATTACGCACCTTAGGATGTAAGACTTGACAGGAGGTCACCCTCGAAGGATCCAATATCGTTGTCGAGTGTGTGATAAAGTGATTTGGGTGCCTCCATGTAACGTTTGAAGATGTGCATCAGCGATTACAAGTGTGGTCGGATGTGACTCTAGGCAGGATGACTGGATGCTTGGTTTATTCACGTACTTCTGCCTCGCTTAACCTTCTTCCAACTTGAATAATTTCCTCTCCATCTACAGAAGCCGACAATCGGCTCATTATGTGTTTGGGAGGGAAGCATTCTTGCCTCTTCAATTGTTGATGCTTATTTTGGAGGAAAGTAAAATAAGTGTCTTTATCCCAGATGGTTCTTGCCTTCTCAAAGGCTTCTAATGTTATTAGCTTTGGACTCCTCTTTCCTCTCCCTTCTAAAACATCAATACAAAGTACAGTGTCTCTTAACGGTTTAAAAATATCAGAGAACTTCTCTATCGCAGACCACTGATATTTTGGCTTCAGTTTTCGCACAGCGCATATAAGAGATGCATCCTTTCGTGCTTCTAGCATGCAATACTTATCTCTCTCTTTTGGTTGTGCTAGCCAACATTCTTTCTTCACGTATCTAAGGGGTGGCATTCTACTATAATTCATAATCTCTCAATTTCATACTGGAAATACCTCGTGTTTCATAGTCAGTTGGGTTTACTGAATCAGGGAGATATCTCCATTCCACATCAGCGATGAGTTTCTAAATTTGAGTGGCCCTGTTTCCTATACATTCATTCCATCGGAATGCTTCAGCCCTTATCCACGACAAGGTTGCTGTTCATTCCGTCCACGTGTAAGTTTTAGTTATTTTGATTTTCAACATTTTTTTACGTACTGCATCAACTTTGAGAGCATTGTAGCTGTCATAAATTCCTTCCTCGGGATTGCTATTTTCTTTATTGGTGCTACTTTGGTCCGTGAACACATCATTGAAACCTTGCACTTATGCTCATGTGTGACAGTCGTATATACCACAGCGACCATAGCCTTGTCCGAAGGATCAGAAATTCCATATAATTCCACCACTGAATCAGACCATGTATTGATCCAGCATGGGATTGATATATTTGTTATTTTATTCAGATCCTTTCTGATACTGGACCATGTATTTATGTGCTCAGGTGGTAAAGTCGCATCCCATTCTCTTTCCACAGCTATGATAACAATACCTTTACCTTGATAACTACAGGGGATTAAAAAACTAATGGATTCAAAATACGAGCAATTTCACATAATATTTTTCTTTGAATCATTTTCTAAAGGTTTACAAGTGAACATAAATTTATCCTTTTTGGTAATCATATTAGTCCTAGAATTTGGGCATCGCAATTGTCAAATGTAATATGTGAACCATCTGAGTCTCTCTCATTCGAAGCTTTTATGATACCTGACTCATTTTTTTGTCATTTTGCCAGCGAAAAATCTGCCTTGCAGAGGTTCCGTAACTCTACAGCAATCACTTCTAGCTGCTTTGGCGTGTCTGCGCCACCAAAGATGTCGTTGACGTATCTGTAGAGAGATTGACTTGCATGTCATTAGTATGTTCGTCATTCCAAAAAATTCTTTGTATGTGCCAGTCATCTTTATGAATTTTAATTTCCCTGTACATCTTGGTAATGTCCGTGGAAAATAAGTGTCTATGAAGTCGGATCCATATTAAGACACCTGAAATATCTAAATGAAGGTTTCACCCTGCATGCATTAGATCGTTAAGTGAGGAACGTGTTGATGTTGTACTGGATCCGTTGAACACTAATCTTAGTTTGGTGGTGGCACCATCTTGTCTCAATACACCGTGACGCGGCAAACAATATTCATATGATTATGGGGTATTCTCTCGGCTTTCTTCATGTATCCCAGTTGCTCATACTCGTTCATAAATTCATTGTATAACTTTCCATAATCCTTGCTCAGTCGTTGTTTCGTGCTCTTTAAACGCCAGCGCACGATGTTGTCGGATTTTTCAAATTTATCGAGTTGCAACTTCAACGGGATTCTGACTACATATCGTCCGGAGGCATCCCGAGAGTGCGTTTGTAAGTAGTGATCTTCATACTCTTGCTCCTCAGGAGAGTACAGAGGTTTTTTGCCCTTTTGCTTGCAAAATCGCTTCACAATCCCTTCCAAAGATTCGTCGCTACCAAGCACAGATGTATCATCTGCTGTAGAGAGCTCCGTTCGTCTGGTTGCCACAGGTCCTATTACAAGCCAACCAAAAATGGAGTCCAATGCCGTAGGTATTGAAGTTAAGTGCTTAATCATGTTTGGTTTAAGGACATCCAACAAAACGACAGCACCTAAGATGACGTCACTGAAGACTGCGCCAAAAAATTAAGGTCGGCCAATATTAAATCTTACAAGTGTGGCCAGTTGCAAGTAGTAATCTTGTGTAAAGTGCTTGCAAGTAGTAATCTCTTCATCAGAATTTAAAGAGCTTAATGTACTGGTTTAGTTACATAACCGTGAGTTATTGTTGATTGGGCTCCATCTATTCCATAGATGGAGAAAGAGAAGCTGTTATAATGCAGTCTGAGTTTCTGTACCAGATTCCTTGATTTGTGTGAGAGCCAGTGTCAATAAGTACACGTATATTCAATTTATAGTTATTATTTCTTGCCTCTGCACTTTCAGTTGCTAAAACAGAATTAGTAACATAAGTAAATTCCGTATTGACAATTGCACCCTTGTCTTGACTTGTTGCAGTATTGCAACTTCCGACTATACTTAGCTATTCCCTTGAATGTAAGAGCGTATGATATTTGTCACAAATATCATATCCTTTCTTATTATAACATTTACGTCCATGATTTCTTAAACATGCAAAACATAAATTCTTTCTATAGACTATTTTTTTTTTTTTCATCTAAAGACAGCTCTCTAAATTTATCATTTATTAAGTGTGCTTCTCCGCAACAATAGCAACCTGGGGTTTGCTCTTCTCTAGTATTTACCTTTGGCATATTAGAAGAATTTGAGTTTGCAATGTGACCAGAAAGAGATTAGCCCTATTTGGAATTTCCACCGTTGTCAAACTTAACATTTGACCCTGAAGAAATTGATCCAACTGTTCGTATGTTGGGTACCTTTTTAATATCCTAGCGTTCTATCCCATTCTCTACTTAGATGTTGGCGAAACAATTGAGTTGCATGATACACCATTGTTTGGAAAATCCGTATAATTAACCAACCGTCACTTCGGCGCCGAGTAACGTGATCATTAGTGTTTGTGAAATAGAAGTGCGGTGTAAATACAAAGAACAAAGAAATGTATACACCCAAAGACAAAACGTTGATTGCTAGAAAGATCGAGAAGAAAAGTACACGTGTAAGTACTATTGCCGCCACTTGATCCGGGCTAATCAAAACAAGACGACTTCTCGGCCTTCCCGCGCAGCCTGCAATGTGGACTCGGCTGCGGTGTAACCGCGGCGGGAAAAAGGCCAGCCTATCGTCATCTAAAACAAGAGGGACAAAGAACTTAGTGTACCAATAATAATTAGTGTAACGAAGTACCGATTGCGAGATCAATAAGAAAAATCAAGTGTATTAGTTTCGACGGAGTGGCGTAAAGTCGCGATGCGAACTATGGGACAAAGTGAGCCACGCCGTCGAATCAGTTAGGTTTTAGTTTTCTTTGAGTAAAGATCAATCTTCAATTGAGTATCCTGGTAGAAGCCGGAACAAGGCAACGAGAATTGGTAGAAGCAACACCGTAAAAAGATTGAAAGAAACGCACTCTTTACAGCTAAAGTAACTACGTACTATTCAGCTCGAGCGTAGGTACCCAATAACGGCTGAGGCTTTGTCAGCAACATTCGAAGAGGGAAATTGCCCTCTCCCGTGCGTCGCGTCCCGAGCATCCCGCCCCACTCCGGCAGGGTCAGGCACCTCTTGGGACTAATCGTGCAGTACGTAAGAACGCAGGGTCAACTCACACTTGAACCTTCCACAGTAAAAGAGGTTTGTCACATCCAACTCAGTGGAAAAGGAGTTAGGCGGCGCGGCGGATTTTTGAATGTCATTGAATCTCCGTTCGAGCGTTACGACCATTATTCATTAATACACACTCACACATACACACACATCACAGCAACAATAGAACATTTATTATTAAATAAATAGAAAGAGTACACACACGTGTTTAACGATTCAATTAATCCTACCGCCAACATCTATCGTATTATATCCCCACTCCTTAACATCAGGGAGTGCATACAGTCACGCAGGTGAAATCCCTATCAGTAGGGCGTCGGAACGGTAAAGCTGAGCCCACGAGAGCTAGATAGAGGATACCTCAACAACCACACATAACTCCCTCAAACTGTATTTCTTTTCTTCATAAGCTAACCTCTTATTCGTGTCTCTAATCATGTGGCATAATTCTTTGGTCTCATTGGTTTTGGTGGACTTGAACTTGTCGGATCTGAAGGCACGTAGCAGGATGGTGTACATTTGTATCTTTTTATAATTGTAATAGTCCATCAAGGTTCGCAAACAAGCTTCTAATTAATCATCTTCGATTTATAGGTTTTCTATTAGATGATAGGGCTCTCCCTCTAAACAGTTCCTGCGGTAGTGCAATTTGTCTAGCTCATTAAGTCCTTTCTTATTTAAGACAACACTAGTGAAAATATCGCTGAAGGCAGTCCAGTCTAAGAGTTCTCCCTCAAACTTTTAATTTCAATCTTTGGTAATCTCCATATATCTTTTCTATATGTACCTTCTCTGTGTAATCAGAGTTTGCCTTGTCCACACTAGGAGCTACCTTATCAAGTGCAACGTTCATTGCTGTATCATCTTCATCTGCTGTATAATCCTTGAATTAATTAACTTCCTTGAAGTCAACTGCTAATTGATTTACAGATAGTACCTTTTGAGGATCATTATATTCATCAAGCATACTTTTTAGTCTTCGAATGCATCTATCTTGAGATTTTTGCAATGAAAAGAAATTGTACGGCACCTCGGGTGGACTGTTTTCTATGACCTTAGGCTCGATGTCTTTAAGCTCTTATGCCTTTGACCTCGTGATAATTTTGTGCTCACCTATGTTCTTTTGGTTTTGCATAATTATACCTTTCTTTCTCTATCAAGATTGATTCGAACAAACCCCTTCTAACTCACTAATAAATCATTGCTCTGATAATCTGAAATATAATTTTAAATTTGTTGCCAAAAATAATTATCTGTATCTGCCGGTTACTATTATTCAATTTTACAGATTATTGGTACATATTATAGTTATTGGTTATAGTTATTGGTACAGGTTACATATTGATCTGTCTTATCGATTAACGTTCGATACCGATCTACCTTATCGATTTTCTATCGCCACGCGCCTTCTGTGGGGTAGTTGCAGCGAAGCTGCGCGGTTCGGCCAAAAATGCTCATCAGCAGGGTGGGATAGATGACGCTTGCGCAGTTCTGTGCAAATGTTTGGGATTACTACCCGTATTTAATTTTCCCCTCAGGGTGAGGAGAGGCAGATAGTTGAAGGAGCGGATAGTAGGTTCCCAGAAAAGAGTCTTTGAAGTATATTTGATGTAATTCAATGGTTGTTTATTTATTAAAGTTGTGTAATATAATAGGTATTAAGATTGTTATAATGGAAGGCAAAAGGAGTTGTGAATTATGAATTAAGGTTTGGAGTTAATAAAAATTATAACTATTTATTTAATGAATCAAACAGGAGTAGGTGTAGAATATTATTATTAAAAGTGTAGTAGTAAGTAGTTGAGTTACCTCTGCTAAAATTATAATTATTGAAGGATTTGTATAAACTTAGTATGAGTGGTTGCGGTGACTAAGTTGTGTTTTTAATAAAGCAAAATTATAAATACGTATATATCTTCTATCTTTCTACTTCTTAGTGAGTGGGATTGTTAATAAACCTATAATAATTGTATATAGCTTAGTTATTAACTGTCTACTGCTTGATGAGCGGAGATTCTGTGAGATATATATGTGTTTATTAATTGCGCGCTACTAAGATGAGTGGTATTGAAAATAAATATATTTAAACTTAGATAGAATATATTATTATACTGTCCGTTGCTCAATGAGCGTTAACACAATACGATTACTGTTCTCTGATACTTATTTTAAGAGAATTACAGTAGAAGATGCAGTTTCGTCTCGGTTAATGTCATGTACTTATAAAACCACCAAGTACAAAGATGAGATTAATAGTGCAAATTTTAAGGTGTCAGAAGTAACTGTCGTATTGTCTTATAGTGCAAATTTTAAGGTGTCAGAAGTAACTGTCGTATTGTCTGTGCGTTCGTATTTATGTAGCCGGTCACTTCTTCGTTTTTTTTTAAGAAAGGGTAAAGGACGCTTCGGTCCGTGGCGTCGCTTGATACTTACACTTTTCAAAAAATGCATCCATTCGCTTGATGTTTACACTTTTCAAAATATACATCTATTTGGTGTGAAAAAATCATAAGAAGTTTGGCAATTACGCGTGGGTTCTCGGAAGGTTTTGTCCGTTAATTTTACGACACGTGCCTTGCAATGCACGTAATCGTCCTATTGACCATCGTCGATCTTTCGAGTGCAATGCTGAGAATACACGACCATTTCAAATCACTATGAACGCGAAAATATATATAAAATATTATCGGAGAATTCGTTAGTTCTTCGGGGACATCTAGCAATCATAAACATAATCATAATCATAACATAAGTATTCAAAACAAATGTCAAAAGAAACAATATTATTTAGTGACTTTAGAGTTTCTATTCGGTTCTCGAACATATTTGCTATATATTTTATAGTTTATAAGATATTGTAGCAAAATTTAATTTGATATCAGGAAATAAAATTTCTGATAATACAAATAAATTTAATTAAATTATATCATTGTAATTGTATTATTTATTAAAAAAGAATATGAAAAAGCTATTTTAGAAAACATTAAATTCTCCAAATTTTATAAATAGCACGTTATTATTAATAATAAAGAAAAATGGTATTCTTTATTAAAAAATCCTAAACACTATTTCTTAAAATAGCAAAAGAAATTTGTTGTTATCAATAGCATGCATACAATAGAGAATTTTATTAAAAATGAATAAAAAATTTTGAATGACATTCAAAAGTAAAATATTTAGAGTAGTATTATTTCTTTTATTATACAAAATTTTATTTCCAATAGACAACAATTATAGAAATAATTAATTCTATATTTTCTACTACATTATTAAAATAATTTTTTTTTAAATAGTATACTAATTTAGTATTAAACTTGAAAATAAATATTGTGAATTAAATTTAAATACTAATGACAATTCATATCGAAACAAAACAAATTATTTTAGAAAGCATGCCTTCTTTTAACAGAAGGATACTTAGAAAAAAGGAAATAATTCAGTTAATCAAATAAAGAAATACATTTCATCGATGTTATTTTTTAAATAAAAAGTTTTTCTGTCGAGTAAAATATAAAATGAAAAATATAAGTATGAATCATAGAAAAAATACAATAATTGATATCTTAAAATATTTGGTATCGGTAGTAATGAATAATTATACACATTATGAATGATTCAAACAGACGGAATTCAAAAAATATTTGAATCGGCGCCCTACTGATAGGGATTTCAGCTACTTGACTGTATGCACTCCCTCGTTTTAAGGAGTGGGGATATAATAGGATTGATGTTGGTAGTACAATTGATTAAATCGTTAAACTTGTGTGTGTGCTGGTTATTATTATTTAATGATAAATTCTTTATCGTTGATATGATTATTAGTGCGTGGTTGTGTATGTGTGCAATGCAATGTAGAAGTCGCGGACGATCAATGGTATTTGAAAATCTGCCTTGTGGCTTAGCCAATTTTAAACTGAGACGGATGTAACAAACCTCTATTGCGTTGCAAGGTTCAATTGTAAGTTGACCATACGTTCTTTTTCGCTCTTATGTACTGCGCGAGTAGTCCCAAGAAGGTCCCTAATCTTATCCCTATGTGAGCGGATTACAGCAGTTCGTTGGCCAGGCGCGAATGCAAAAGGTTAGCTTCCCTTTTCGAATGTTACTGACGAGCCCTCAGCAGTTCACTTTACCTACGTTATTGCTGAATGATTTGTACTATCAATCCTGTGTTGACAAATTTGCCTCACTCACTTCAGCTGTAGGGAGTGTGTCTACTTCGAAACCATTCGCGGCTAATAATAATTTACCCGATTTTTCCTATTGGTCTCGCGATCGGCAATATGTTACACTAATTGTCATTGGAGCGCTGAGTTTTCTGTCCTTGTTGTTTTTGACCGATAGGCGGGCCTTTTCTCGCCCGCGGTCACACTAAGGCCGAGTCCGTCGGCCGAGCTGAACCGGGAAACCGAGAAATCTTGCCTTGTCTAGCCCAGGCCCTATGGCGACAAGTGTAATTACACATGCACTTTGCTTCTATCTTTCTTGCTCCTTGATTCAGGTAGTCTATGAATTCAACGGTCAAGACTAATAGTATTAGTCATTATACACATTGTCTTCCACTCTTTTCATTCAAGTTCCATCACGTTCGATTTTAATCACTTTAATTTAACAGTGTTCTCCATCTTTCTAGCAATAAATTTCTAATCTCCGAATCTACAGGTTCTTTTGTTCACTGCATTTGTACCATACTTTTATATTCGTAAACACCGATGGTCAAATTACACGGCGACGGCGCGACGGTTGATTTATTATACGGATTTCTAAACAAAATGAAAAATCTTTATGTAAGGCATATGAAAAATAAACTACAATATATAATGCATAATTCATTTTTATTATAGTAGATTCATATACCATCAAAAGCATAATTAAGCAAAAAATATAGACATGATTTATTATATTATATATAATAAATCTATAATAAATAAGCAAACTTTTGCTTGTTTTATTGAAATTTCCAAAGCACTATTGACAAATTATTAGGTTGAAAGTTCATTTGTATGATACAGAATATATAAACAAGATGAAATAGTTCTGGTTCCTATATCTAAGCTCAACAATTATGAACAACATATTTCACGTAATAATAGTATATTTGGACAGACATTCTATTTATTAAATCAACAGTATATCCAGAGATTTTATCATAATCAGTAAATCGTTCAAGAAAACTGTAGTCGTAATAGCTCACTGCATGTATGTATATGTGGATTTGAAAAATGAATGTGTATAAATAGTTGACACATTGTAAGAAAGGAATGATTTGAGTCAATATCAGGTCATTAAAAAGTTTATATAAATGACTGCAACATTTATTATCTGATTAATTATAAACAATAAAATATTTTACTAGCTGATGAAATAGAACAAAAAAAAAAAGAAACGAAGAACAAGAAAAGAAAAAATTAAATTGATTAATATATATTGCAACATTAGTTATTTTTCATTGTTATTCAACATTAAATAGATCTATGGTCCTACGGTGTAGATGTAATGAATTGATTTATTTATATTTTTGGCTGTTCCATTACAAATAAGTTTGTATGTGTTACAGATATTTTATACAAATTATTTAATTAATTAATTTTTTATAATATTTTATAATGTTTATAATGTTTTATAATAATTTTCCTTCGTGTTACCTTTTTTCTTAATATATCAATATGGAATTTCTTATATTCTTATTGCATTCTTTAATATTTTAGATAATATTTTTATAAATATTTAATTTTTTTAAAATAATATTAATTTTTTTTTTCACTTTTTTAAAAATATTTTAATAATTATTCTATAGCATATAAATTTATATTTACAAAGTATTATATTTATTAATGGAAAATTTGAAAAGGAAGATTTTCCAAGTATGAATGGCTTATAACAAATATAACGAAAATTAATTTTTCTTGAATAAAAATAAAATTAATATACATATTTGATATTATTATGATTATTGAGTGTTGAATATGTAATTAAATAATAATTAAATTTGAAATAATGTGTATTATAATAATATTTATTTAATTATAGTTGTGAAATTAACATGTTTAAAAATACTTGAATAGTGTGTTCGAGATTCCGTTTGATATTAAAGCTCTCTCCTCTAATATTTCCATGATTGAAGGTGTTATATCTAGTGTGTGTGTGTTATAACCGAAAAAACT
>JAPYYT010004012.1:0-12339 GCA_030522565.1 Ceratosolen corneri | reverse complement strand
CGTCTTTCTTGGTCGCGTAGAGTTTATAGCACAGTCCTGTGCTCGTTGCTTCCCTCACAGTGCGTTCCTTGAACTTTACTCGAACTTGATACCTTGTGTGCACTGATCGCGGAGAAGCCCTTCACTAATCACAACTTTGTATTGAGAGATCACTGGTCAGAGAATCGATACTATGATTCTGAAGACCAAGCGCAATCTGCCGCGGCGCCTGAAGTCGCGGTACTTAAACTTTTCACCCCGCTCTTTGCGGGGGAGGACTTTTGTCGCATATCGATGAGAGTGGGGAATTTTGGTGATTCGTTGACAACTAATTATTCAGTTGTCATTGGTGCACTTTGACCGGCAATGTTACCGTCCCATTCGGTGGTGGAGGAATCGCAGTGGCAGTCGGCCGCACGTCGCGGCGCGGGTTCGACGTGTAAACTTTGTCCCGACGTTTCGGCCCGTGACGTCACTTGATGTGTACACTATACAAAATATGCATCTATGTTGCGATAGATAACTCGTACTATATTTCACAACTGCGCGTTAATTCCTGGAAGGATTTGTCCGTTATTTTATTGCATGCGCCTTGCAGTGCACATGATGGTCATACTGACCATCGACGACCTTTCGAGTACAATGCAAAGATAACTTAACCATTTGAAATAAATAAATAAACTCAAAAATATATATATGAAATATTACTTCAAAGTTCGTTGCGCTTTAGGGACATCTGGCAATCATAAATATAAAAAAACATTCCAAGAAAAAAGTAAAGAAACAATATTATTTAGGGATCCTCTTTTTTATATTCGGTTCTCGAACAATATGTTATTTTACTCATTATGAATTTTACTATAAAATGCATCTATATGATAGTTTTCGATTGTTGATAAAAGACTAAAATATTTATATCTCAATTAAAATATATGAAAATTATTTATATTAATTGTTTGTTATTAAATATATTATTAAAACTTCAAAAATTAAATTTCTTAAAAGTTTTCATACAGAATTCAAAAAATCTTATCATGAATTCATAAATATGTAATTTAAAGTTGTATTTTTGAAAATAATAAAAATTTCTTTGTAAATAAATTGAATAATGTATTTACTTTCTGCTTCTACTGTCTATTATTTTTTTCAAATATTTTTTATTATTTTAAATATTTCAGAAATTCCTATATATCGGTATTCAAGTTATGTATCAACGTAATTGGTCGCTTGTATTATACATTAATTAAAGGATATCTAGATGACACAAATCGATAATACTAGTCAACAGTAAACTATCTTAATTCACAATTCGATTAATGTGGAATGTTACATTAATGGAAGTAATGATTATTTCATCCTTATAAATGATAAACAATTTCCGAATCTGATTTAACAATCATTCTACTTATTTTTTGTTATATTCCTTGCTATATACTTTGATATATTTATATAGATTATTCATAGATAATCATAAGTATATATGATACAAAAATATATTCGTCAATTCTGATAGATTCAATTCTTTCTGAATAAAAATATTAATAGTCAATTGTTCATAACGTGTGTAATTAAATTTGATACAAGCTCAAATATTTTGAGTGTAATTAATTTAAATTACGAAGAAAAAATGAACTTAAATATCACGAAGTATTATATACGCTGTATTATATATCTACGTATATATAAATTATGTAAGTATATATTTTTATATACGCTATATAATAAATGCTTCATATAATCTATAATGAAACTCATATCTATTTATATACACAAATTAAAGTTGAAAATTTTCAAACATTATTTATTTCATGTATAATTATAAATGATTTATTAAATTAAAGATAATTATTTAATTAAATATAATTTTATGTAAAGAATATGTAAATAGAATATTAATTTTATTTAATGTTTAAACACTGATGTTTATTAATAGGTTTATTAAGTTGTTTATTAATAATGTATTATTATTAGATTATAATATCGATATTTAATAAAATAGTTATGTTAATAATTTTAATAATTTTTAAAATACTTTTTTAGTATTTATTTAACACGTGATAATATTATTGAATGATATAAATTTAATCTTTTTGATAAAATATAATGACTATAATTATTTTAATTTTTAATTATTAAGCATTTCATAAATATATTGTGAACATACGTTAAATAAAATAAAGAATTTACTATGTACAAGATTATGCAGTATTTTATAAAAGGAGTGCATAATTTATGTGGCAAAGTATAATATTCTCGTGTATATAGTATGTATATATGTGCTTGTTTACTTTATGTAGAAAAGTATTAATATTTACCCTTTTTATTTATAAAAACTTTGTATATTCTTAAACATGTACAATTGATTTAAAACTTACTGCATAACTCGGTATAGATTCATAATTATTTACTATAATGGCACTTTTTTCATGTCTTACATATTTACAAAAAAAACTACTATTAAAAAAATTAAAATTGAAATGAATAAAAGTATGAAAGTATCAACAAATATATTAGCAAATATATTGTAATTTTTTGAATGTTTTTTACTTTTGATTATTTGTATAGAGTAGTTTTTTAAGATATTAGGTTTTAATTATATTTTTTTTGTTTGGTGAAAAAACAGATAAAAAAATGCAGGTACTGAAATACAATTATGCTTTCATAAAATTTAATTAATTAAATAATAAACAAAAACTTGATAATAATTTTATTATTTTTGTTTATTTTTATGATTTGAATATACATAAAAATTATTATTTATTTAAAATTAATAAACTTATATTAAGTTATTCACAATTCTATAAGAAAATAACCATAAAAATATTAAATTTAAAGAGAATATAATCGGACTACTTTAAAAAAAAAATGTTTTTATGAGGAGAAAAAATTAATGTATTTTAATTCATTATTATTCAATCTATTATTTTATTTATTATTCATTAATAATTAAATTATAATTAATTAATTTATAATTTATTATTTATTAAAATGTTTAGTATAAACAAAAGTACTAAATAAAAGTTAAAAGTTAATTTTCCTATAACACGTAAAATACTATAAGTTTTCAAAAATCAATTTATTAACAAATTGTTTATAAATTAATATTAATACTATTTGAATAATATTAACATTTACTTTAATTTTTTGAGTGATAATTTTGTTAATGCACTTATTTACGTAGAAGAATAATACGTACGCTTTTGGCTTATTACAAAAAAATCACCGAATTTTATCTTCGTATATCATTTTTTAGTAGAACTTTGCTACGTGATACTTAATATTACTGATAAAACCAGTATCTGCATGTGTATGAACGTAATAAACGTTTAACTTTGTATCAAATAAATAACAAATTATGGATAAGACTTTAGAATTTACAACTGTAGTGGTTATAATACTTGCAATAGAAGAAATAAGAGCACAAGAAGCTTGTAGTTAAACATTACATAGTCCGTATCTGATTTTGGCATCTAATCCTCTCCTTTTCTATCTCTCTCCTTCTGTCTATAACTTTATCTCTTCTTTTTCTCTCTCTTTAGCTGTTTATCGCAAAAGCACTAGTACACAGATAGCAATACAAGTAATCTCGTTTAATTGCCGGCTGTAGATATGTTTCTAAAGTCCCGTTCAATTAGTTTTTCAAATAAACATTAATTTCCTTAACACACCAAGCCATAACGTGTGCGAAATGGTAGTGGAAAAATTATAGAAGAAGGAAGAGAGATAAAATGGTAATTGAATATTTACAGTTAGATTGATAGAATAGTGAGTGAGAGATGGCGGTGAAACCGAAATCACAATATACTAATCTCAATTATCTGTACGAAGTGCGTTATTAATAGAAAGCTACATTCTTCTTGATAAATATCACGTCTTTTACATTTTAAGAAATTGACAAATTCTTGATTTTTTCTGTTGTCCCATTATTTTTTTCCATTTTTTATAGATACGGTATTAGTTTAAAGGAAATAAATATAAATTTCACGATTTCTCAATTTTAATTTAATCATTTTGTTCATATCATCGCTATTGTTGCATTTATTATGTTAATAATTTTTATTGTTTAATAAGAATGAATTACAAATGTTATACAATTCAAATTGGATTCACATAAGCAATGTGAATCCAGAAGATGTTCATTTCTCATTTTGAGTAGAAGATAATTTTTTTTTAATTTTTTTTGAAGTTTAGTATCATATAAATACATATATTTTTCAAATTTACGATGTAAATAATACTAGATTTATTAAAAAAAAAGAAAACAAGAATATGAAAATCGAATACTTATTTATTTTAATAGATTATGAATGAATAGATTATGACAATGAAATATATTATATGTGATTTAATTTAATCTCACTATAAAAGATTACGTTTTTCTCTCAATAATAAATAAAATAAATTTAGATTAGGATGCAAAATTTGAAAAGTCTATGCTTTAAATTTATGAGATAGTAATATACGAACGGATTGTACTTATGCATTTTATAAATTGACTGTTTATAAATGTATATATTATTAACTTTTATAGAAAAGATTTATTTAATTGTTATTATGTAAATTAATTTTTATACAAATGAAATTTAAGTAAGAGAGAGAATGGTTTTGGCGTAGCGTTGAATAACAATGTAATATTGCAGTATACCTTTATTTGTGATACATATATATTCTAGTATATTTACTTGTATTATATCAATAGAATTAAAAAATAATCTAATTCTGAAGAGAAAGAGAGTGAGATAGACAGACAGGTAGGGACAAGCTCAGTTTCCAAAGTGGAGAAAATCTACCGTTTATGATCTATAAAACGTGTGTATATCGTTCACACCTTACAGGAGTAGAGAATCGTCTGTTATAATGGTGTGGATTATTCACTAATGTGATTTACGATGTGTGCATTGAGTCACGATCCAAAGCACAAGCGGTTTGCGACTCACATTGCGCACATAATGTGAGATATAATTTATTAATTTTACTAATGGCTTCTGGCCATTATTGTTATTTCGTGTGCTATACTTCGCGTTTGTGACATCTCTTTTGATTTATTTGAGTCGTTATCGACCTTGTTTAAATCATGTCCAACGGCCGTTAATGTGTAATCGAGCCGATGTAGGTTTCCCTTCGCATTTTTCCTTTCACCAATAAATGGAAATTTTTTCAATAACTTATTTATTTTATGAATTTTACAGAATGGTTTCTAATAACATAGTAATCAAAGAATGAAAAAGAATTATTTTTCTTTTGGTTTAACTATTGTATCATAAAAATATTAACATTAAGTTGATGGTCTGCACGTAATAGTCAAGTTTTACATTTAAGAATTCGGATACTAAATAAATGCCGTATTAATATAAACAATATATTCAAGAATATAAAAATAAAATTTAATGCATAATAAATCAGTATATTATTGTTGTATAGTGGTTGGTTAATTTAAGAGAAATAAAATTAATATTTTTGATATTTTTTTTGATATAGAATTATTTTTCATATTTTTGTTTTGATATAGAATAGGCATCTATTTATTTTTCAAAATGAATAATTCATTGCCTAAAATAAATTTGAAAAAAAAGAAAAAAACTTAGATTGATACTTTTCCAGAGATTATAAAATTATCATGATTTTGCAAACATGATTTGTAAAGTCAGAACAACAGCGTTTATCTTTACTGGCGTCAGAATATACTTAATGTATTTCATTGTTAATTTAATATCTAATATAATTTATTTGTTTTAATTTTATTATAGTTTTTTTTATTTTTATTGATTTAATTTAATTTAATTTATCATAATGTTTTTATTTTTATTAATTTAATTTAATTTATTATAATTTTTTATTATTATTAATTTAATTTAATTTATTATAATTCTTTTATTTTTATTAATTTAATTCAATTTATTATAATTTTTATAAAATAATATGTGAATCTGCTAATTGCTTAATAAATCTGTAAATCATTAAATATTTCATTCAGTTAAAATTAAAAAATATTGATTCTATTCAATTGATTGATTGATTAATTGATTGTAAATTATAGAAAATTAGAAATTGTCTTCTATTATTTATAATGGTTTAAATTTCACTTAAAAGAAAGAAGATTTAAATTATCAGAAAATATTGTATATAATTAGTAAAAAATTAAATTTCAATCAGAAGACTATAGGTACCTGCATTACGTACGTAAGTATTAATCTTGTATCTAAGTACGTGCTAATTTAAAATTCAAGATATTTTGTATACAAATTACAAAAATTTTAACTTTTAATAATATTCAGAATTGTATTATTTACAAAATTAGAAGCGATTTGAAAATTAATCTAATTTATTCTGTAATATTTATAATTCATAATTAATTTTAGATATTGTTAAAAAATTTATATTTTAATAATTATGATTTAATTTATAATTAATAATATATAATTATATAATTATAATTATATATAATTATATATAATATATATAAAATAATATATAATTATGTAATTAGTAATAATTATGATTTAATAATAATTATAAATAAAAATATTATTGCTACATTTTAATAAATTTATATAAACTATAAATAAATACCTAATAAAAATACGAATTAACATAATATTTTGTATTTACTCAACATATATATAGTAATATCAAATATGATTTTATTATAAAAAATTAGTGATTTAATGATAAGCAAGTAAAAAAATACAGACCACAATATTGTATACATTTTGTTAATAAATTAATACTTTTTATAAGTATGCAAATATTAATATTGATACATTAATGCACATTTATTGAAAAATATTTTATCTTTCATCGAAGTAACAAAATAAACTATATATAAAGTCCATATAAATTTAATAGTTATAAGTTCAATCGTTTTTAGTAATATTTAAAATAAATTAATATTTAGGTGTGTTAATTATCAGACATATATTAATATATTTCAATGATATATCTTCACAATGATACTTTAATTCATAAAAATTTTATAATTTTGGAATATGAAAAATGAAAAAGCTTTAATTTCAAAATATATTATATATCAATGTAATAAATGCACGGATCTTTGGAAATTAAGATATATATACTATATTAGAGGTAAAAATATAAAATTTAATAAAATAAAATATCATAAAAATACAAAGATGATCACTATTTGTTATTACAGGGTTATCAATTTTAATTTTATAACTTTGTTTAAAGAATAATTATAATTTGAAAATATTTTTTTATAATATTTTTAATTATTGAAATTCAAAATCATAACTGATTTATTAAGTATTTTATTGAAATCAACCATTTATATTTAGAATGAATATTTTATGGAGGGAGAATTTTTTTTATTAAAATTTAGTTAAATAAACATTTTTTTATATATATATGATTGTTTCTTAAATTTAAAAACTTTAAATTCATGCTTATAATAGTTAATACAAATTTAATTTTTAAAAATTGACCTTTAACTCACATTGCTGTCCAAATTTTCTATTTTCAAATTTATTTGAAGTTATAAGCATAATATATTTAATAAAGTAATTTACTACAAGTTCTTTGAAAATTGTCAATCTCTTATATGTTCTTTCTCTGAATATAAGTATTCAGCTCTTATTAAAGATTTACAATTTATTGTAGGAAACAATTATCAAGTTAATATTGAAGAAAAGAAAAAAATAATACCAGCTCTATTAATTATTTAATTTTTAACATATGGATCGTAAAAACAGATTGCAGGAGGGGAATCCTGAATATATGATGATAGTAGTTAAGTTACTGTATACCTATACTGTACATAGCGTGTTACTGCTATACTTTAAAAGTCTATGCATCCGCATTTTAAAGTCCGAGGAGCTTACACATAGCAAATGTGAATTGGTTTGAATTACTTTAAAAATGGAAATTTTTTTTTATAGATTTTCGTCCATCTGCAGCTCCTGACATTAATATTCCGTTTTATAAGATGAATTTTATCGGATAGAGGCAATAATTAGTATAAAATTGTTTAATCAATTATTTATTTCTCAAGGGAACGAGTAACAAACTCTGAAAAAAAATATGCCTTTGTTAGAATATTTTGGTATTTATGTACTAAGTAAATATTATTTTGTGTCTGATTAATATAATTCTAACTAAGAATTTTTGAAAAATTATCATAAATACCAATAAATAAGTTATAAGAAAGAAAATAAGAATTTAAATTGTACATGTAACAATAAGTTCCCTTTGTAACTTTAAAAAGACTACTGACAATATGTTTAATAATATTTTTAATTATAAATATAACATGTATTCTGAATGTAAGAATCAAATATAATGAAAGCATCTTATTAAACGATGTCTAATGATTAAATAAGTTATAAATAGAAATAAATAATTTATAATATAAATTTATAAATATAATATACTTATAAATTTTATGTATATTATATAAATAAATAAATATATAAATATATAAATGTATATAAATATATAAATAAATAAATAAATAAATAAATAAATATATATATATATATATATATATATATATATATATATATATGTGTGTGTGTATTATGTACAAATATTTATAGAATTACAAGATAAATTTTTTGTACATTTTTAATTATCATTTATATTTAAATTGAGTTATATGTCAAAGGAATAATCTGTTTAAATACTTACTATAATTATTCGATAATATTATATTATTTATTACGCATTAATAACAATAAATATAATCAACTATTTATTTCAGTTTAGAGTCAGTTATATTATTTTGATATATAATATAAATTGTGTAATTTGAAACATAAAAGCTTTATATTTTATTTATTTATTATTTTTTATACTAATTATTGTAATAAAAATTAAATTTTTTAACGGAATTTGAATGTTTCTTGCAAGCTCAATTTACGATTAAAGTTGACTGTAATACATCAATAGAATTCTTCGCTTGCCGCCCTCTCTTACATAAAAATCAGAGAACTTTACAAGTCCGTTCACAAATCATCGGTATGTCATACCAAAGACCCAGCAAGGAGTAAGGGAGAAGCAAGAAAATGAATCGTTCGAGAATGACGCAAGTACTTTGCTCTTAAATCGCGATAGTGAAAACGACGACGCCAAATCTACTTCATTTTGTTAAATCAATGGACCAAAAAATGTCAGGCAAAATTTTCGCAAATATATATTTTTCCTTCTATTCTTTATCTTTATATTTTTATGACTCTTCACTAAATTTTCTCTTTATATTTTTAAGCATTTAAACATACCGTCAATGGTTGCGTCTGTCACTTGTCGCGCCGTATTTTTCTTTTTTTCGTATTTGAATATATAAAAATTATGTAGATTAAATGAAATATAACAAAATTAGAATACAGGAGATAAATTGAGAAACATTATATTGAATAATTTGAAATTATGAAATTTTTTTTAATTATGTCTTGCTTTTATTAAATACTATATTAAGTTAATTTTGTATTAATTGAATTAAAGTTAATTTTGTAATGTAATTCTATTATATATCATGATATAGATGCCTTTCATATCTATATTTTAATATCATAAATTTAAATTAAACTTTAATTAAATAATTAATTTTTAATTAAATTTTAATTAGTGTACCAATTAAATACAAATAATTAATGGTATATTGTAATTATTTCATAATTGTAAAAAAGATAGGAATCTCTTTTTTGTTTTGTTGTTGTATGTTTGTCTATAAAATTTTCTAAATTTTTTCTAATTAATTTTGTAATAAATAAATTAATATGAAAATTAAAATCCTAGTACTGACAATATTGAATTCATTTTTTAATTTTAGAAAAATTTGAATTTGTCTAAGAGTAATTTATATAAATAAAAAAATATATATAACTATATATAAAAATAATTAAAATATGAATATATGTAGTAAAAGTTATGTAATACTTGTTAGATATATCAGTATTGACAAGTAAAAATAAATTATTCAGAAATTAAAATTTTCACTGTTAATTTATTTATGTATAACTTCGAAAAAATATTTTAAAAGTTCAGAAGTAAATTTGTAGATAATGGAATATTATATGTTTTACATCAATATAAATTACGATTTTTTTCAGTTTTATATTATAAGTATTTGATCGCGATTCAGACAGAATCTCGAGTAGTCACTAAATCAGACCTATTTTACTTTTGAATGTGACCTTTGCTAGAATATTCGGTTAATATCTTACGAATATTATTTACAAGTCCTCTTGTTAGAATCGCGCGTGGCAAGATATGTCTCATATGTCATGATTGCCACACTTTAATTACAATCCCAGTGTTTCCAGTAAAAGCGGGGCGCGCTTTTGAAGTGCAACGTGCGTGGCAAGACAACCCCCTGTCTCCGTCGTCACGGTCTTCACTCCCCTACCCCTTGCCTAAATGAGCTGACCTTCTTTGTTCATTCATCTCATCAACGTCGGGAAATTAATTAGACCGCCCACCATGAATCCTCGGCGGCCTAGCTAGCCCTTCGGCTATAAAATAAGATCGGAATCACGCCGAGGCAGAAGTTTTTCTCCAACTGCAAACGTTTTCCGATACATCTCCGAAAGGTCTCCAGTGCAACACGTGGTCTTATATACGTGCAGTTTCTTAGCCATCGTCTGGATTCTTACAACAAGAAGCTTCGCCCAGACGGTGCGCATCTACTTAGCCCGCGGTTGACTCTTTCCCACACTGGACGGAGCTCCCAGGCGGAGCGCAGAAGAGAACCACACAAAAGAGGCAAGTAGCAACACGGTTTCACGTCCTTGCGTGCTACATGTACGATTGAGCCCAGCACCGCGCATCTCGGAAAGCATTTCCCATAAATTTGATTATCACGCGACGGCTCATCGACGCGCCAATGCATGTAGTACGGAGCGCGGTGGCCAAAACCCATATAAGAACACGCGGATTATTGCTGGACCATCGCCGTTATTCTATTTCGGACAATACATATACAGTTGAACTCACGCACCATTAAAGATAATAAACCAATTCGCGAGCAAGTGCAAAAGTGCAGGACGATATTATAACATAAAACCACGTGTAAACGCGGCAACCACACAGTGCATAAATAATACGCGCTTCGCGTATTGTGAAGGTGCAGCTCTTCACATTATTATATAGACAAGATTATTATTAATCATTTCAAGACTTGAATTCGGTTACTATTATTGTTATTAGATCAATAAAGACAACTTTGGATTGGCATTACAAATGCCTATTTGTAATATATACATGTAAATTTGTATTATATACATTTAAATCAATAGTTTTAATTTTCACAAAAACCAAAAATTAATTGCTTAATTGCTTAAAAAAATTAGCAAAAATTAATAAATTCGTTTTTTCATACTCTTCAATGAAAAATCTTATTATTTTAATTACAAAGAGAAAATTAAAAAAAAATTTAATTTAGATAAAGTTTATTTGTTTGGAAATTAATTTGAGAAAAAGTTCTGCCAATGTGGTATGAAGGCGAGGCGGACAGTGGAGTGGAAAACATACCATAGTAGAATAAAACAAAGGCAAAGACGGCGTGTGTAATTCTGTCAAACGGTTTTTATTTTAAGGTATTTGTTCGAGAAACACATAGAAACTCGAAAGTCACTAAATAATACTGTTTCTTTTGAAATTTGTATAGAATACTTTTTATGTTTATGATTGCCAGATGTCCTGGAAGAGCCAACGAATTTTCCGATAATATTTCATATATATTTTCGCGTTAACAGTGATTTGAAACGGTCGAGTTTTTTCAGCATTGCAGTCGATAGAACGAGGATGGTCGATATGACTATCACGTGCATTACAAGGTGTATAAAATTAACAGATAAAACCTAACAAGAACCCACGCGTAGTTGCCAAACATTGTACGATTTGTTTTCACACCAAATAGATGCATATTTTGCAAAGTATAAACATCAAGCGACGCCACGGGCTGAAGCCTCAGTACAGGTATTTCACGCGCGGCCGGCCGCGTTTTTGACGCCTCCACCACCTAAAAGAGTGTTGACACTACCGGTCAAAGAGCACCAATGCCAACATAATAATTAGCTCTTAATTAATCATCGAAAATTTCCGCTATCATAGATAAGCAAGAAACACCCCCCTCGCGAGGAGCGGGATGAAGACTTCAAATATCATGCCATCGGCGTGTCGCTTCAGAACCGCTTGAATCTTCAGAATCATGTTAGAAATCTATAAATTTGTAATCTCTCAATACAAAGTTGTGTATAGCGAATAGCTTCTCAACGACCAGTGTATGTAATAAGATTCAAAGTAGTGCACTTGTTCGAGAACCGAATAGAAAAAGGAGGACCCCCAAATAATATTGTTTCTTTACTATTTTGCTTAGAATGTTTTTATATTTATGATTGCCAGATG
>JAPYYT010004011.1:0-10972 GCA_030522565.1 Ceratosolen corneri | reverse complement strand
GGGTAGGAGAGGTGGGAGAGGAGGGGTGGGATGGTGGGTGGGGGGGCTGACGAGGCGCTTGGGCAGGCCGAATAAAGGAAGGGGGGGGGAAGCTGCCAGGTAGCCATATCGAAGTCGATGGTCGAGTCTATAACGAGGAAGGATGCTGGCTGGTGCTGCTGGTGCCGGAGCAAAAACCTTGGGGAGACTCGGCGCACCGCTTAATTGCTTAATCAGACGTAGTAAATCTTGCGACAGAGGCATTTACACGCGCGATATCCGCGCGCGCGCACCTTCGTTCCCTCTCACTATCTTTTTCTCGCCGCCTCTCTGCCCTTAGCCAACTCCCGTATAAAACGAGGTAGTTTGCTACTTTGCTGCGCGTTGTACTGCGCGATGATGTTGAATTATTATCTGGCGAGGAGCTGAAAAAATGCCGGCCTTTTTCGTCCCATTTATCTTTGATTAATAGCAAGAGTGCGGCTCCTCGAATTACTTTGTTTTAATTGTTTGGTATTTGCGTGAGAGTGAGGGCTCGCTGTTTGCGTGGATATTATCCGTGGACGTTAATTTTCAGGCACATTCTCGTTTAATAAGGAGCTAGAGTATCCGGTCAAGTATTTGCCAATTTGCCTTGTGTAAAGGGCAGTTTATTGCTCGATTCGTATAGAATGCTCATTCGGCAAACATTGACCTTCGTCTTTGGCATCGCAAGATTTGGACAATAAGGCCCCATTTTAATTTGCCGTCCTTAATACGCATGCGCATACGCCACCACGTACGTACGCAGTGGCACAAAAAGATGAAGTAATTATATTAAATGGTAGTTGGATTGAGAGTACGTCTACGACGATGTTTTTGTCCCTTTAGCGTGTAATCGCGATATAATAACAGACCCGTAAATGCCGAAAATTTTTACGCCTGGAATTTGGCCGGTAAAACGAATTAAAAGCAATGAAATGTCTCGTGCGCGCCGCATCGATTTTATTTCTGGCTCAATGGGATTTTAATCTCTTCTTGAAATATGCAAATGGCCGTGTCTTTATTTCTCCTTTTCTATGGCATATTATTGCGTACGACGCGTCATCGAGGAATTTGGTCGCGTGATATACCGGCCCCTCGTATTTCCTCTCGTTTTTCCTCTCGACTCTGCATCCTTAACCTCCTGTCCCTCATTTTAACAACCAGCAATACATACACTGACCCTCTCTATTACTTACTTTGCCTCCATCGTACCTTATATTCCCTGGGCCTCCCTGGCAAGGAGGAAAGTCGAGCTGAGGTTCGCGAGAGGGGCCGAGTGGCTGGTTGGATGGGGTGGAGGGGGGTGGGGGGTTGGAGGGGAGGATTATGATTTATCGAACCGCTTACCGCGCGACTCGATCGCGTAATTACAAGCCGCGTGTAGTGTGCAGTGTGCAAGTTGATATGGCTAATAACGTCACGCGCATTCGCCGCGCGCGCGCGCCCGCGCTCGAGTGTGTGTGCGTGTGTGCGTGCGCGCGCGCGTGGGCCGACTTTATTTCTTATTTGCCTGCGGGCGATTTTAGCGACGAGCTTGGATGTGACGGTAGTTGCGCCGCTACAGCTCGCGGCTCATGGAAATCGTATTTGTTCCATTTAGATGGGTATTCGGAAATCACAAAGACTTCAAATTTGTTGGATTTAATCGCTTATCGGAATTACAGAGGGTTAAGTATGTTACGAGTTCCCGAAATTGCATTACAATTCTGATTGCAGTTGTAATAAAGTCTTGAATGGCAAATAAATCTAAATTCGCCCTTCGAAATCATTTTTAGCATGCAGGATCCATTGAAACGTCAAAGTCTCGCCGCTCATGCTGACCCAGGCACGCTCAAGTGGATTGACAAGGAAAAAGGAAAATAAAGTGGCGACAATACGCATACGCGGCCGGCGGGGGTATTCGCTTCAACAGTGCACGCATTCGCGAAACTCGAATTCATAAAAATAATGCTTCTCGTTACACGCAAAGATTCTAGTGTAGCAGCCATTACACATCTCACGAGGTGGATTAGACGAAAAAAGGAAACGGCCAAAACCAAGATCGAAGTAAGGGCCGAGACAGGGGCGAGCGAGTAATGCGTCCGTTGCCAAGGTTTTTTCCCACCACGGGCAGCCTCCACACCAGCAACGAGAGTCCATCCTAATTACGCGGTCGAATGCCGAGCCCATATATAAATAAACGATGACGAATTCCACGGCGACAGAGAGCGCGAACAGTTCTTGTCGCCGTCGTCTTTTTTCTGTCCACGCGCGGTCCATTCCACCCTTCCCCCACCCCACCCGCTCCCCGGCGAAAAAAGGCCCTCGTAACGACGGCAACTGCCGCCGCGGCCGCCGCCGCCGCCGACGAAACGGGTAATGCGAGGCTCGTTTGAGACCTCATTAGCGACACACCCGCTACATTAAGGGATAAACGTAGCCTGCCACGTAACGCAATACCGGCCGCGCATCGCTCGCAGATGCTATCTCGCACGCAGCCTCTCATTTTCTTGCGCGCGTGCCTCCGATAACGAGTTGGGCCGGGCGTCCTTGCCGATCGGTAATTCGCCTCGGACAAGCCCCCGGACAAATGGGCAGGCAGCAGCCCCCTCCGCCACCCCCATCCCCCCGCCAACCACCCACGGCCGACTCGTGTAATTAGGCGAATGAGAAACACGGGGCATTGGAGGCGCAGGGACGAGCGAGTCGATCTCCCTTATCAGCGAGGCCGCGTATAATGGCACGCGCAGGGCCGGGCGCGCAGGGCCGGGCGCGCCTCCCATTAAAATATGACATCCCAGTGAGCCGTCAAATCGCGCCTTCTCCACGCATGCAAATGTCCCGGGCGTATAATGGCAAGCAGCCAGAGCGGCGCACTCGCGAAATCAATGACGAAGGGATTCCAGGGCCAGGGGACAAGAAACCCTACCCCTATCACCAGCCGAATGATATACAAGGGACACCCCGCGCCGTCTCTCGGTCACTGGTGCATGAAGCATTTAAGCATCGACAATGTAAGCCAATCAGGGGGGGGGCGGGTGGTGGCGCGGCCCGCGGGGGTGCGGACTATCCCGCGGTAATCGCTTGGAATTGCGTTAAAGTTGCATTCTGCTTTGCTTTTTACCTCGGCGTGGCCCCGAGGCCATCCACGCGCCCCACCCGCCCTTTTGATGCTCGCCACCCCCCGGCTTATGCCCTCGCTCGAAATTACTTTTCCCTACCCCATCCCTATCGCTATTCGGCTCTTCCGCTCCTGGCTCGTGCTCAACCTCACCCCGCTACTTGCCACGTCCAATGGCTTTTCTCTGCCTTACCTCTCTCCCATCGAGTCCGCTTCCAGTTCAATTCTTGCTCGATCCTTCGCTACGACTCCCATTACAATATAATAAGGGACACCGGCCATGCTAAGAGTAATAATACCTTCGGGGAGATTTCGCAATTTCCCAATGGATTTTCACTCTAGAGTGTTTGGGCCGAGCTTTGTTGCCGGAATCGGGAATATTGTGCCAATCTCTACTATCGTAGCAATGATTCTCCTCCGTAAATGAGGTGCTGCTGGCTTTGCGAATGCAGGTCGGCTGCGCTGCGTGTGCGTGGCATTTATTGCTCGTTACTGCTCCTTAGAAATTCGTCGTTGCAGCCACGTCGCTCGCTGTCGAGCACGAGCCACCCAACTACGACTTTAGCCGACACCAAAGCCAAGATTCATACGTCAGATTCATAAGTCACGCCTGCTTAAAGTCATTCTTAAGGCTCATAAATGCGTTTAGGCCCATTATATCACAATTGCCATTGGGTTTTTTGGCGTAACCTTATATTCAATCCGCGATAATGTCTACATCTCCATATTCGATTAATCGTCGCGGTTCCATAGTGTATAATAGATCGGCCAACGAGGAAGAGAAATTTCGTCCAATGTTGCAAATAGGCGACTGGGAGCCGGTTACAGGGGAAAGTCTCTTTGGAATCGGTTTAAAGCCCGTGGGGTGTGCGCACACCGAGAACAAAAGGAGGACGAGACGCACCGAAGTAATAACGTATTCCGACACAAGGCGACTAAATGGCTTAAGAGGTAATTTTCAGCGGCTTAAAGCCGACCGAACTCCGATCTCGCGTATTTATGGGACCTTATGTGGTGCCGGAGGATGCTGTCGCCACTTTTTTCTATCGCTCAATGTCCGCGGTCATCGCCGAGTTTTAAATTTTCACTAAAAATTCCCCAATTTTTTAGGGCCAACAACATATGATAATAATGATAAGAGCAATGACAATAAGCTTTTGTCGCTCATAATAATGGCCGTGCAATTGCAATCGAGAATTTCGAAAATAAAGCCATTAGCCAACTTACTAACCAACTCGTTCACTACCAACTGCGACCCTACTACCTACGCATTACATCATCGCACTCGTAATCTATTTGTGGATTAATAATAATCTAGGTTACTCTTAAAGTTCGAACGAATAGTCCCGGCTAATGCAACTTCCGTAACGCATACTTATTCAACTGCTAATATTTGGACGGGCCAATTGAAACGTACAGGCAGTAAAAACTAGAAAAACAAATATCTAGGCGCTTGTAAACGGATACGAGTGTCTGCCTCGATAGCCCACCGCCTCCTCCTTCAATTTTCAAACTCCAAATTTCTCCCCCCACCCTCACGACCGCTATTTTATTTTAGTGACTAGGCATCTTTGAGCCGCGCTTGTACGTCATGGGGCTCCCCCTACCTTATGGCCGGCAAAGACAACGAGGTATACGGGCTTTAGCGGCTGTCGCACTCGCTCCCGACAATCATACTCCTTTTCCCTCAAAATGCTTAATTGACCTAAGCGAAAGTGCAAACCCCCGCCAATCCCGACACTCCCCGCCGCATCCACCATCTCCATCATCCCGTTCTTTCTCTTTATACGCACTCGAGCTACCGCTCCTCGAATTTGACCTCCCACTCCCCATCCTTGTGCCGCAATTATTTCAATATTACTTGCCAGCTCCTTGCCAGCACTGCGCACCTCCAATTACAATCTGTAAAGACGAGAGTCGAGGAGCCGTCGCTTAGCGCCGCGCGCTTATTTATCCAACGATATAATTACATGCCTCGGGGCATTAATTTTCACGCAAACACATGTGCCCATCAATACCTCTCATCGTGTCCATCGAGCACCGCAATACACTCCAAACGACAGCTGCAAACTATCCATTAAACGATCGACGTACGTCATAGTGTCGTCACCTACGCTGGATTGCGTAAGGCGGCCCTCGCGCAATTGCAAAGTGCCTCGAAGCGCCAAAATGACAAAAGAAAGTCGAAATTATTATTGCGCGACCGGGGCCGATCGACGCCCGCGCAGCACACCCGACAGATAATAATCAACGAGTGCACATATATTTTACAGCTCAAGCAAAAGTATCTCGCGACGTGCCGAGGACTCGGCAGGCTTATCTACGATTGGGAAAGCCGAGTGCGGAAGGATGCTGGGATGAGAGGATGAAAATGTCAAAAGACAAGGAGACGGAGCGAATTTCGGGAATGAAACTTAATTTGAGTGGAAGTGCGCTACGGGACTTTGCGGGATCGATTCGAGAGCTCTCGAGGCGTACGAGAGCAGCCGCCGCCAGGCGACGCTAAGCGACGCGACGGCGCGACCTCGCTCTCTTCCCCAATCCTCGTGCCATTGAAATTTTCCTTCATCCTCGATAATTGCTTTGCGGATTGTCGAGGGGCGCGGGACTTGGCTGCGCCGAGGCCGCGTTCGAAAGTGTTTTGGGGGGGCAGAGAGGTGGATCATCGGGGCCCTCCCCACCGCCTCGAGATGAAACCGCGCCAAAAGCGATATTTGATAATTTTATAGCCTACAGTTGATTCGCTTTTTGCCGTCTTTCCTCTAAGCGGTAAGAATGGATTAAGCACTCGCCCCCCACCCCCACCCACCCACCCATACCCTCTATTTCGGAAATTTAGCGCCGAGCGATGCGCTTTAGGCTGCGACGGACATTTATCTCATTCCCTCGGAGCTCGCTGCACTTTCGCATCGCTCAACTTATCCGAATAACATTAATGCGAAATGCTTCGTCATTGGTATTTGTGCGCCTCGAACGCTCTTAGCTCGAAACTCTCCAAAGTCCCTGCAATTCCGATAACGACAATCCAAGAGGCGCCACTCACCCCATCCTTAGCCGCCTTTTCTACGCCTAAACGGGCAATCGGCAACGGCCCAATCCACAAATATCCAAATAACAAGCTCGTCCGCAACAATAAAAGCGCCTCCCGCTCGCTCGAAGACGCCGGCTCGCCATCAAAATTACGTCACACGATATCTTGCTACAAGCGGAAACGTCCCAGCTCTTTGGACATTGCTGTGCAAACCCAGAGACACGAACGATAAGTTCGCCTGGCCCCTCGCCCACTCCCACAGGTCAATTCAACGGACGAGTCCGCCGCGGGGAGGGAGGGTGGGATGGGGGAGGGGGGAGGCGGAGGCGGAGGTTCGAGGCAGAGCCCACGTATGCGAGAAGTCGTGGCGAGGAACGTCGGGAGTCGTCGAGAGCCTCTTCAGCGCTGTTTGCTACCAAACACCCTTCTACTACGACATTGCTCGCCACTTCCCTCCACCTGCCCCTCGGCCACCCGGACGTCACGCACACCCGACACCCACTCGCCCAGACCCTCCCACCCCCGCGCCTCTTACGGGATTTCGGGGCCATGGACAAGCCCCGCTGGCGCCGCTCCTACGTGCGAGAGCGCGCACAAGCCGAGTCTCCACTGATTACATATTAATTATTTACCGAGTGATTCTCACTCGCTCCCGGCATCCAAAGACGTCCACAAGCAGCCTAGACGATGTTGCTTTAAGGACAGAGCCACCCTTCGGCCCTCGAGTGAAAGTGCACGCGGTTGTAGCTGGCTTCGAGTGCCGAGTCTGAGAGACTTTTATCTCCGGTCTTCCACGATCTCTTCGACGGTCTACTCCTCTCTGTAATGACCATTCGAGGGAATTGTTTTTGCGACAAGTTACGTATCAAAGGCTTTATAATTGCATTGCGTGCTATTAGAATTTGAGGGCGAATATTTTGAGCGTCGCTTGGCACAATGATAATTGAGGGTGCGCGTGGCCCATATTGGCTGTCGCACTAAAGAAACGACAATGGAAGTAGTTTCCGATGAAGTGAAAAATTTAGCAATGATAATATTGACTGGCAGTTTGAAGATTTTTGAGGACTCGTAAAGTGTCAGTTGTGGAATGCAGTCGAATGCAGGAATTTCGGCAAACGCGGAAATGGCGAAAAATTTCCACCACGAGAACTCGAGATATTAGAAAGATAATTGGCGGCCGCTTGTGTAGTTTTGCTTCCGTAGCCGATGAAAATACGCTCGCCCTTGCCTCCCAACGCACAGCGGCTCATCGCACAACTTCCTTCCTCTATTGGAGAGCAATTCTCGTTCGGCCAACGCTAATACCTGCACTTCCTTACCATCTCCTTTCATTATTGCAACGAGAGCACAACTGTTTCGAAAGATAAAGGGGGGGGGCAGCGCGGAGTGCACGTTTAACGCGGCTTCGGTCTATATTCCTTGAGCAACGTCACTAACAGCCAAACACGCTTATCGAATTTTCGTATCATTAGTTTTGTGAGATGGCCTACAAAATTTCATTATCCCGACCGCGTTTATCTCGCTCGACTGCTAAGAACAGCAAACCCCCAGACGCAGACAGCGGAAGCTGTAGCGTTCCACACACCCTTCCCCCAAGAGCTGCATAGAGCAAATGAGATAGAGCGAGGGAGAGAGAGAGAGCGTGCATGCGCGTGGCTGTGATGGAGCAAGTGAGAGGCGCGGTGCGTTAGCAGGAAGGATACAAAAAGACAAGGCTGGTAATTTTCCGGGCCGTGTGGCCATTTGAGGAGGCTTGTGCTTCGGGAGACTAAAACGGGATTATTAGCCCATACGCACTGCTCTCGCTGTCTCTCTCTCTCTCGTGCACGGCTCGCAAGCTGCTCGGCTTCACACGAGCAAGGATTTAATTTATCTGTCGCTGCTCCTTGTTGTTGCGATCGCCGTTATTTCGAAAACAAAGCCCTTTCGTAGTTGTTTTTATGCCCTTTCTTTCTATAAATTACCTAAAACAATAAAGGTCATGTCATTGTTGGGCTTTGTGCGGCCGGGGAGAGAGTGGTTTGTAACGAAAATTGTATTACAATTTCATTCGTCGCACCGGCATCTTTCTTACTTAAAAATGCTCAAAACATTGGAACAAATTCTTCAACTTTTATATTCTTAAGGAATTCGTGGGTTGGTCTTGGAGAAAAATGCGGCCTTATCATCGTTTACAATGATATTGTTAATGGTCGTATGAAAAGGAACGCCAAGGTCGAACGACAGTTCTCAATATATGTTGTAAATAAGCATTGTGTTGTAAATAAAATTGGCCATTTTGTTCATTTAAGAATTCATTCGATATTGCGAGTACGCTTTAGCGAAACCAGCAGAATCTGTAAATTATTGTTCTCCTGTCATTTTCAATAAATAGCCAATAGAATTATCGAAAATTATAGAGAATGTTGTTAACGCCGAGTTGACAATGAGAGTGACAAACAAAAAACAAAGGGATGCAGAGTTTTAACAATCAAAAATGAATGCTGGAAAAATGCTGGAATTTACACTAATTACGAACAGTGTGCGCTACAAATGTCCTTCGAATTTTCGTTATAATAGCTGGTAAAGTTGCTCAAGTCCTTGATCAACAATTTTTCCATTTCTGAGTGTGTCCTTCTCCGCAAGCAAAGAGAAGAGTCTATTAATTTCACTATCCTCCCGTGTGTCCAACGGCTCTTCACGGGCAAGAGAAAGAAGAAGGATTGTGATTTTTGACTTCCTTCCCACGGCGGCCGAAAACCAAACTGAATAGTCTATTCCTTAAAGACAAACACTCGAAGAGTCTAGGCACTTGTCGAAAAATATTTGGCCTTTTTCAAGATGCTTGGCATTGTTTGGCCACTCGTAAATGCTTATCGTTAATCAAAAAATCATCGATAATACCATGTGAATACCAATTAACTGCCAGTGAACAATTACACGCGCGAAGAGAGAGGGACTTTTTAAATATGCTATTCGAAATTATTACAACTGGTTGGTAAGCCCTCGTAATCCCAAACGGTGATGGACTATTTTAAAGGACGCGCCAACCAACCAACCAACCTCATTCCCTCTCTCTCTCTCTGTCCCCGCCCACACGGCCTGTGCCAATACACCTCGTGGTATCTCGAAATTTGAGTACACTCGACCTCCTACGCGACAGACACTCCATACTTTCGAAACAGCAACAACTAATACGAATGCTTCGACAATCCGTTTACACAACAATTAAAACTACTTCCCAACCATCCACCTTAGCCAAGGCAAATGTTTTCCAACGTCATGTGTACAGCCAAAGAGAGGCGCGCGCGCGCATCGCTCCCTTGGGCCTCGGACGGGCCCATTCTTCAACGATATCTGTCGCTGAAGACGACGGCCCGGCATCGATAGCCCGCTCTCCTTCAAAAATCCCTGCAAACGTAACGAAATTCCGAGATCCGCATAACAAGGAGTGCAAGCGCGCAACGTCAGACGACACTCGCCTTTTGTTCCTGGGCAAACATTTGTCCGCTCTGTTCCCACAGGACCGTCGGCCCCGTATCTCCGCCCAGAGCACATTAGACGCGCCACCAAGTAAAACAAGAAAACGAGATAGAAATAATAAGACGAGAGAGACAGTGGTGGACGAGGAGTTGTAACATTTTCCCTCTTAAATGTTTCTCCGCGACACAATAGCGACTCGGCCGACGTCCTTGCGAATATCTCCTCCCCAACTCCCTTCCCCAACCAACAATCTCATTCAACTTCCCGGCTTTCACGGAAAACTAAGCGGACGCCACCAACTACACCAACTCCACCAACTACACCAACTACACCTTAACGATACATTACCTTCAAATTACCACGCCGATTACCTCCACTTGCCTCTACATGCTCGCGCTCCACGAACTCAAGTCCCCACGCAACCTTCGCGCCACTCTCTCCTCCCGCCACGGAGCGGCCTCCTCTATAATATAATCCGAGTGACGCGCACTCGCCTGTCCCCTAGGAGAGGTTCGGAGGTCCGGAGGACGCGGGCAGCGAGAGCTAAACGAGAGCGAGCAAGATCGTTTGTCAACCGCCGGGGTTGCTTTGCCGAGGTGCCCTGGCGCGGCCTCATATTGTACGGCCACGGGAAAGGAAAAATATAAGCCTCGGATGCGAAAGGAGAGAAAAAAAAAAGAAAGGAAGAGCCCCGGGCCCCGGTCTGCGTGGTCAGGATCGAATTTGTTGCAAATCATGGGCTACCTGTCGCTGCGTTCGCTCCCAACTCGGCGTTTTAATGCAGCCCAACTCCACATGCCTCGCTTTGTCCGTCTGTCTCTCCACCGACTCCACCCCCTCCACTCTCTCCCCACCCACCCAACTCTCCCACCTACCCTCTGTGCCTTGCGCGTACGCCCGTCTCGCTTCAGAGGCTGCCCGCACTCGCCCGCACTCGCCTCTACGCACTCGCCTCCGCACTCACCTACGCACTCACCTACGCACTCACCTACGCGCACCGACCACGTTTTTGCAAAAGTAGCCAACCCTCGTCAATCGGCGTATCGATATTCGAGAAGAGGAGCTGCGCCTCCTTCTCTACGCTACAATAATGACGGTGATGCAGGATGTGTCCCTCGGATCGCGATAACGGCCACGGGCGGAGAACGAGTAGTCCCCGTACTTTCGCACGCCTCCAGTGTGTGGATACTTTTATTAAACTACGTGGCGCCTCCTCGCCTGGACTATGTACTTTGGATTCGGCTGGTGGGTTCGCTCGCGACCGTTACGTTGCCGAGTCCTGCTAGTCCACGCTCATTACACTACGATGTGAGTTTCCCGTGAGGCAGGGCCGTGACGCTTTGAAACACAGCAGAAGCGGGAGAAACGGGGTGGGG
>JAPYYT010004010.1:0-18215 GCA_030522565.1 Ceratosolen corneri | reverse complement strand
TAGCAATGACCGTTATATTTGGGCTACACGTTCTTTGTTTATATGCCGCACTTCCATTTCACAAACACTAATGATCACGTTACTCGGCGCCGAAATGACCGTTGGCTTTATTATACGTATTTTCCGAATACTAGCTAGTGATTGATGTAAATTGTGGAATTTTTCTTCGTAATAGACATTTTTGGGTTTCTTATTACTATTCATATAGTAATGCAAAAAGGTTCGGGTAATATGAATGTTAAAGCTATTTCGATTAGGATATAATGAGTCAGTTAATTAAAATTTTTTTATTTTAGATTACGAATTATTAATTTAGCCTAAGTAATAATTGTGAACTCTATTGATAATAAACAAATATTTCAAAATAATTAATATTATTCTCATTCGAATCATCATTTATTATGCGCTAGTGAGAGGTAACGGATGAGTGGGTTATTATTAGTTAAAAATTTCACAATGAAAATTTATTCAAAATTTTCCACAATTTTATAGCGTTACGAAATTATTCATCGTTTAATATTTATGTCAATAATTTATTCTAATAAGAAAAAATGCTTATTATTGTAAAGAATTTGAATATTCATGAAAATAAAAAGTTTTATTTATTTATATACTAAACCACAGTAAAATTTATACACTAAAAAGGACATTAAAGTATCAAGTGTTTATAATATACATCTCCTAAAAAAGGCAGATGCATCTTTGAAGTTGATTAGAGTAATTCAACTAGAATCATCATTTATTATGTCTTTGGCGAGACACTTATGTACATAAGAAAGTATATTAATTTAAGTAGAAGTAGCTTTTAAAACAATGAATAGTGATTTAATGAATTATAAGAAATATAAAATGAAAATTCTGAATTCATCAATATACTTATATATGAAGCCGATACTAATACATAAAAAATAAAATCGCTTATATAAGAATAAAGCTGCAATTAAGGCAATGAATAATTTTTCGTTTTAATGTATATCTCAATGCCGATCTATCCGATGATTTCCCTTTAGCAGTAATCGCCACTGACCTCTTACCTATGATTTCGGAAAATCATGTACAGTTAGGTACAAATTTAAAAGTGAAGTTAGCAGCACTTAATCACAAGCTGACGTTTTCGCTCCCTCAACGATAATCTTTCAATCTAGCTTTCCATCAACGACAAAGAAAAGTAATACAAGCGAAAGATCTGCGTTTACCTTCTTGTACGTGTGCGTGTGCGTGTGCGGGCGCGCGCACGCCTATGTATGTATATGTATCGTTATCTATAGCTGTCATTATCCAATTTTGCGTTGAGGCTGGCTGTTGCAATTCGAGCTAGAATTCGTGCCGATAAATCATGCGATCCCCACGTGTCGTGGGCATCTTGATCGACAGCGCCAGAATTGACTGGGGCTCGGGAAACACTTCGCCATTTGTCCTTTGCACGTTATTATAAAAGGACCTAAACTTGTCGCAAGCCTCTTCTCTCTTTCTCTTTGCGCTCTCGACAAAAGTGGCGTTACAAGAGGGAGGGGAGCGCAGATATATAGGAAGACGAGGAATCGCTGAACCGGCACTTGGCGTCGTTATCCGTCGTCCTTTAGAAGCACTCGCTCGCTCGCGTCCTCGGCGATGACGACGGGAATTGGCTCGGTGAATCCCTGAGTAGGGTATCGCAAGCACCCAGGAAAACTTGATCGGGTCTCGCTTGACTGGATGCGTAAAAGATTCACAGCGCGTGTCGCTGTTTAACTCACATGGGGGGTTTGATTTTCCCGAACGTTCGATCCCCTCATCCTCGTTCCACTCAGCCATCTCTCTCATTCCAGTTTTTTTTTTGTCTATTGCGCGGGTGCCATTGTCGCTGGTACTTGTCGTACGTGGGCTTGGGGAATAGCTTTGCTGAGTGCGCCCTTTGAAGGAACGCGGATTTTCTTTGGTTCACTCGCTACGTGGAAAATTAAACGCCAGGCTAAAAGTACACAATTGCAATGTAAATAAAGTGCATGCTCCGAGCGAGTTTACTTACGAAGTAGAAAAATGAAATCGCCTTCGTGTTCGCGAAATAATAATGCCTCCAGTGCTTTGGCGTAAGCTTCATATTTATTTAAAAGGTTAAGTGAGTTTATCCTGCCGTCCAATATGAATTAGTGGAGAGCACCTGCACGATAAAGGATTTTATCGTATCCTCTATCATTTACGCATACATTAAGAAGAGAAAGCATGGATTTATATGATTTGTAAAGTTATTACTCTTTAAAATAATGCTGATCGTGTGAGCTAGTGTATTTGCCCTCCTCGCAGTGCGGAGGGATTAATGTAAATTGGAAAGTATAAATTCTTGGGAATTGTAATATTTTGCGCTATTTTTATCTTTATATTTTTATCTGTATATTTTTATCCCCAATGCAGTACGTGGATTAGTATAAAATTCGTGACAAATCACGTAACTTGCTCCAAGATAATCCAGTGTAATATAATCTGGTGCTCATGTCTTCATTTACCGTTTTTCTCATTCTGCTAACCCGAGCATCTAATATCCATCGCCATAAGCCAACGTGTTAAAAAATCGCGGGAATCGACGCGGAACGTATGCTTAAACCCAGTTTGCATATAACTGCTGTGGCACCTCTTTCTCGCATCTTTCTTCTTCTTCCTCTCCCTCTCCCTCGCCCTCTCCCTCTCCGTTTTTATCTCTTTCTGTGGTATGGTGTCGGGAGAAAATTGCACCGTTTGGCCCGTAAGCGTCCCGGGGAAACGCACGATATATACACGCACTTTTCGCGCCTTGCGGTTTTTGATGAATGGCCCGCTCGCGTCGTATAAAGATTCTCAGAATTGAAAACGGGATTCTTCAATGCTGTTGTAGTACGCAGTGGAAAAATTACGGTGCTCGCTCGCGGAATATATTTCGACGCAATTTGTCGGGGGTTTATGGCTCTGGGTTCTCTTTCTTCGCTTGAATCATATCGAGAAGCTGAAACCTTCATTTGGCAAGGCGAGTTTTCTCTTTTTGCTTATAACTTTTCAACGATGCACGTGCACGCGCTTAGCTTCATGTTATGTTCACTTTTATGAGCGTATCGTTGGATGATAGTTTCAGCTTAAAGTTTTAACCCCTTGCCTATAAGTTTCATAAATTTTTACATTGGAGCTTCTTCTAATTTCTTGTTTCTCAAGCAATTATGCCTTCAAATTTTACGCAGTAAAAGAGAGTATTATTGGGAAATAATGATACTTGTTATTGTTGAGTGTTAGTAACCGTTGAAATTTATGGCACAAATGCATAATGGTTCGTTACTCGGAATTCCTTTAAGAAGACATCCTAATCATATCTATCAGTATATATTTATCTATTTTTAAAAATTGCTCATCCCCGGTTCATTTGAAAATCAGTATGAGAAGAAATTTTTGAGAGGAATAAATAAAACATTGCCGCTCAAAATTTCCGCACAATTGCAATTATTATAATTGTTAAACGACTGCCCACTAAATTCGTATCGTCTATCCCAAGTAACAGATAACGATTGCCTACAATGATATGATAAATTCCATGCGTAAATGATCTTAACAAATGATTTGTGACTAAAGCAGTTGTGCGTTATATACGCAACAACGTTGTAATTATTCCGATTGTATTCACGAGTATACTTAGCGAGAAGTATTAACAACATAAAAAGGCGAGTCCCTGGCCACGTACGTAACCGTAATAGCGATTATTTGCTTGTACAAATCATACGGAAAGCACAGACACTTGAGCTCTGCGTCAATCATCCTCGGCGCATCTTGTACAAAAAACTCTAAAAAATTCTCGCATCCTCGGGAGCGAGATTGTTCAATTAATCCAAAGCGCCCATAAATATATTGAAAAAGTGGAGAACATGTGGTGGACAGTGGCCGCTATTAATTTCCAGTTAGTTCGTCTTGCCGCGTGGGGCGTTTGTCAAAATACTTGCATCAGTGCCACACGACACATTTGGCATGGCCCGTTCGTTTTGGTTGGCGCATATTTCGCCGAGCATGCTAATAAATTATGCATCGATTTCCTCACCGTGAGCAGCTTTGAAATATCGCGGACTAAGTATAACTTATTGCTCGGCTTACACAAACGTGCAACCGAGCGAAAAGTAATAAGTTTCTCTCGCTGTTTTCATTATTTGCTTAATGCACGTCTGCCTCTGTGGGAACAAGTCCAGTAGTTCTTTTTTATTCTTTATATCGAAGATTGGCCAGCTGCTGTTTAGCTGTTATTATTCGCAGAAATTGTCGATTGGGCGCGTCTCGCACGTTGCTCAATGTCCCTTTTGTCGGCGCTTAGTAATCAATTTTGACAGACTCGATGGTACTACTAAGCATTTCTAGGACTTAATCCCACGGTACGGCCTATTCTCTTTTGAAATTTAACGAGGTCTTTGTAAAAAGATATTCTTCCACTACCACAGCTACTGTTACTGCCGCTACCGGTACTACAACCACTACTACTTGCACGATTGAAAAACGAGTACTTCATTAATAAAGCAAGTGTCATCATCAATATTATTTTTTACTACTCGTATAACATATTGTCTCATAATGTAATTTATCATTTCCATATAAAAATTATATAATCTAAAGATCTTTAGTTAATAAGAGAAGAGCGTTCTTTGCTTCTTTTTGGTCGAGTGGGTGTTTCAGTTTTTCGTTCGGTTGGTAAGAGAAAATAGTCATTGCTATATTTTCCACGAGAAATGTAAATTAAGAAAATGATTTTTCTAAATTATTCCTATTCAGCAGTGACCTACACACCAACTGTCAAATCGTAAATTGCACGAGCTAATGGGTGATGTATTCGTATATATATTTAAGTAAAGCACTCAAGGAAGAATAATGTTCCAGAAAATAAGAGTAAAAAAAATTTCGATCTTTAAATTAAATAAAAATGCAGAGAAGCAAAAGAAACATAATTAAGAGAGAATGATTCATGTTGTACAAGTGCATCATCGACGCTCTGCATTTATTCCTTAGCGCAACAATTTCTCCGAGCCATACACGATCAATTTAGCTGAGGAGGAATCAGCTAATTATGAATCATCATCCCCGTCATTCATGCCACTTAAAAAATTTTATATTTATAAATCAAGGTAATTTCTACAGTTATCTATAATAGCAGGCAGCATCTTTTCATTAGTAAAAAAAGAAGGAATGAAATGAAATGAAAAGAATTGCAGACGACCGGAAAGTGCAATGATACATGCACCGGTAAGAAGTGTAGGCCACGCCACGTACAAGTGTGTAACGGAACTAAAAGTTACAAGCCGAGTGAGAGAGAAAGCCGCCGATTTATCGTGTATTCTTTATGCGCGTCAGGGTCAGCATCTGATTTTGGAGGGCACTTTTGTCAACGGCGGGCGCTTCCACGCCATCAATATCGAGGGGGTGGACGCGGGCAGCGATTAATTCGCGCTGCGTGATATCTCTGCATATCCGCGGGGATCGCACCCATGAAATGAAGTTGCGCTTCCCGTTAACTTTTTATTCTTTTCCCGCGTCCTGACGGTACAATGCAAGGTCTTCTCACGGGAGCTGTTTTATGGGCCCGCGCGCCACCCCCGTCCTTACAACGCCAGCTGAGAAGATCGATGGCAATCCGCGCCTCCTTTCCTCCTGCACTTAGCCACTCCCCTCTCCGCCCCTATAGCCTGGTCGCTCTCGTCCTTCAAAAAATTGTAGCCGAGGTCACTTGTCTTGACTCTTTTCAATAATGGCCGACGCCTTCGGTGCGGACTCCGTGCGCTCGGATCGCGAGTCCTTTCCATCATTGCAAAATCATTTATGTCATTCAGGCGGCTTTTCATTTAATTACTCATTGTGCGCCTGTTTTTGCAATGGTATACAATAGGGAATTCCGGTGTTAAAATTGTTTACGAAAGGCAATGTTATGTTCTCGATTGGCTATAAATATTTTATATACGTCATGGCGTAATTTATGAAAGTAACTCGACGAGTGGCTTGTAAATATGCTTCGATCATGATGTCGAAGTCAGCACAAAATTAAAAAATTCCAGGAACGCGAATGAGAGGTTTCGCACACTCGATGGTGTCCAATGTAAAAGCAGAAAATGGACATTGTTGCATTGGGTTATGTTTTTAAACATTATATCGAAAATTCTCGTGAACTTTATAAAGAAGTTTTATATATATTTCTCGTCATGTCCCGTTGAAATCGAGCATTAAAAGTTTCTTATGAAATAATGCGAATAATTTGCAGAGCTCGCATAATACGAGTAGTTCTGGGATGAAATTAAACTGCACGAACATTTTCTAGCGTAATGGCGCGTCAAAATAGTCGGTCCTCCTGTATCTTTTGCAGTCCGTTCCCCTCCACGACCTATCCCCTCCCACCACGTAATAGAGTATGTAATAGAGTAATACAGTGTAGAGTAAACGCCGCCGCATTAATTCTCATCGTATCCATTTTCAAAATTTCTCGTCAAGTTATATACCACCTACCTTCGCTCACTTGTATTGAAAAATGTTGCTAAATAAATTTTCCTGACCGACTCTGTAACAGTTTCATTTCCATTAAAAATCGCGTCTCATTAAATAAGCAATATCTCAATAAACTCATAAGGTCCCAAGTGTATTCATTAATTTACGTATACGCAAGCCCAGGCTAGACTCGAGGATCACAAAAAAAAAAAAAAAAAAAATCATTGTCGAACAGTGTTTCTCGTATAATTATTAGCTCTGTGTAAATCGCACGGAACGTAAGACTGTCGTAATGATATGCATTAATAATTGCCTACAAGGAATGTGAACTCTAGTGCCATCGAACAAAATCATAATAATTCACCCAATACCCAACCGGAGCTTGCTAAATATAATCTGCAAGTGATCAGATAGCTCTTTCTCTCCCGCGCTTTTATACAACCAAATAGAGCATCCTTATCTGTCACATTGACGTTTGACGCACATTTATGGATGAAAAGTGAATTTTTGGGCGAACAGAGAGCGAGAGTATGAGAGGCAGAGAGTGAAAGCAATAGCGAGAGAAAGGGAATGTTGTGAGGGCTCTAGGATCACTAATGTCGGAGGCATAAAGAAACACGCGTTCGAAAATCCAGGTGATGCGAGGGGGGGTGCCTTTTTCATGAACGACCCTTTGAATTTGTGCTCCCGGTCTGTGGGCTCCTAGCCCTTACCGCAATTGGATTCGTCGCCATTACGAATTGGCTCGCGTGCGCTTTATGGCCTGTGGCGGACGGAGCCTCTGTTTCCTCCTCGTAAACCCGCGCCTCTCTACTGCACGTAATTATACGCGTCATATTCGAGACCCTCACGCGTAACGGGGCGGGGCGGGGTAGGGTGGGAATCTTGTATTTTAATCTCAGCGCTGAGCGCGCATCTACCCTCGTTCGCTTTAAACATTCGTAATTGTTTATGCGAGCAGAGAAGTAGATTTATCAAGTAAATGAGTCTTTTGAATGGCGGGTGATGAAATTCGTTTTGTTTGCCAAAATACAGTTGCTATTACGTTTTACACGTTATTCTCCAAAGCACGGATCTATTAAATTATCGTTGCAAGGGATGCCCGTTTATTACTTATTTAGCTAAAAGTGGTACAAATGGAAGCTAATTTACTGCTAAAGGCCCATACTATGTCCGAATTATATAATATTCGATCTGCCGAAAATTTTTCAAACGATCAGAGTAAAACGAACTGCTTAAGGATGAGTAAAGTTTGGTCAAAATTGGAGAGGTAATACGCATGGTACGTCTATGTGTTCGAAGTTTCTTTAAATACAGCACCTTACAAAATCCGCCATTGATGTGCATATTTGTTGTCTTGTCGATAGAAACCACGCAATTCTTAACTTTATTCACGTTAACGACTTAAAGATGCTTTTTTAAACATTGAAATGGGTTGTAAGTACTCAGGTATTGGATAAAAAAGCCATTTTTCACTGATATGGTTCACTCATATTAGACAATTAAGAGGTGCACCTTAACTAGCCAATAAAATGTCGCATATTGGGCAATGTTCGGTTAAGCAGTACGCAGATTTTAATAAGACATTGTTTGTAATTATGATACAGTTTGTAGGATGATTTTTTAGTTTTATCAACAAGTATGTTCGTCCCTTCAACGCAGACTCCCAGTCGACGTCAACGATTATTCTGTGATTATTAATAAAGTTTAATAGTCTTCATATACTTAGACTATTCTTGTATATATGTATTCTTCCAAGCGTTGACCTTTATTCTGGCGCAGCCGGTATAAACGACTTCATAAATAAGCAAATATATGTGTCCACGTAAAGTCGGATATTCCTTCGAACGAGGCACGTATTTTTACCATTGTCGAGTGCTTTGTAGCTGTGTAAGTGAAATTGCAGGTTCAAAGTTAAGCTTATCATTATTATTCGAAAGAGTAAGCCTCGCTGGATCGAATGCTAAAACAGCTACAAATAAGCCCTTATCCATTCCGCGGTTGCGTCTGAGCGTTGAAAAAGGGAAGTCTCACCGCGCGTTTAACTTCCTTATTTAAGTTATGACTTTTTAACCGAGTCCCTGATTATCAGGAAATCCCGTAATATTTTTTTCATTCCAAGGCCAATGCTAATACCTAACGGGATTAGTGTCTGGCAAAAAACGAGCCTGTCATAGTATGGCCTCTCAGCACCATCTCGTCCAGTAAAATGTCGATCAAATTGTAAGATCACCTCGGCCGCTGCTACCATGAGCGTCCTCGTCCGCTCTCGCTCGTTACGTAGCGCTTCTTTTTCCTCTTAACGAACTTCTTCCCCCGATGCGTCTTTCCGGTAAGCGCCCTGGTGCGTTTGCATTCGGCTCGGCCGAGCATTCGCACCAGACCAGCTGAAAAAATTCAGTCATTCCGCGCGCTGAGCTGTAAATCATAGCAGTTGCAAATTCTAGGCTCGCTATTACCACGGGGATAATCCATCCGTTATCCTTGCTGAAACGCTTAGCCATACCGCCACGCGCTATCGTATCGGCTGGCATTGCGGGACGTGAGGATCTTGAGCCGAGGCTAATTGAATTCTCGCGCGAAACTTTATGCGTCTCTTAACTTTCCTTCTGCCTCCGGCTAATTGCGGTGTGTGAAATTTCGCGAGGAAATTATCAGCTTTGCGACTCGGTGATGTTTCATCTTTTTGCGCAACCTATCTGCGTTCCGTTAATTACAGATTAGGCCAGAAAGTTTGCTTCGCTTTCGCCTGACGCCGACCTCTTTCGGCCCCGAAATCACGCACAAACTAATTGGGGCGGAGAAGTTTCACAGCGGGTTGCCGCGAATTTTTAGTTGCCGCCACGGCCCCATAAATTTTTAGTCGCAACACGCCAGCAGATATTGTAAAAATTGATCAAACACCAAGCTTCAGGCGTGATCGGAGCAGAAATTAAAAGTAAGCAGAAACGTTAGAACGAGTTTGCAAATATTAATTTTCGCGAAATCTGAAAGTCAACAACGGCCCGATTGTTATTGCCATGACGCTCACCTAAAAACAAAATCTCGGCGAATTTGAAAAATTTAATTGCTCAACAATATTGATTTACCAGTTGGTGATTAACGGCCGAAAAGTTGGACTCTCACCCATTACACCCCGATATTGCTCTTTCCATTCCATTTAAATAAATAATCTATTACAGTATATATGGGGCTCGTGTATACTGCATATAAAATCGTTTTTGCTAATCGAACTAACCGTTGGTAAAACGTAACAAAAAAACTCAGCCAGGCCTTTAACAAGGCCGGATTCATTTAACGCGCCTACCGTACTCACGGCTGAGAAATAAAGGCAATGTGGTTTCGAAAGAACCGTCGCGGCTTCAATTAGAGCCTGGGCAATAACGGCGCAATAATGTATCTATTAATGCCAGCATTTTCCAGTGGCCCAAGCAAGGTGCCAAGAGTTCGTTTGGTAGTCCGCGGGCGAAGGACGATGCGATCGGAGCTGGTGGCGGACATCGGTAAGGTGTTTCCGCGTCTCTTTGGCCCCGCATCTCTTTAACCGCCAACCGCAGTCCTCGTGGTATCGTGAGATACCACAAACACGCGGCTGGTT
This sequence comes from Ceratosolen corneri, assembly GCA_030522565.1. NCBI lineage: Eukaryota > Metazoa > Arthropoda > Insecta > Hymenoptera > Agaonidae > Ceratosolen > Ceratosolen corneri. Next base: position 8,170 of record JAPYYT010004010.1, on the reverse strand, counting down.
TGATAAATAATAAACGGGAGGGCTGATAATGAGGCAGAGCCGGATTTTGAGATCTTTTGCACTTCCTCGCAGCAGTCTCTCCCACTTGTGGCAGTCGGAAAAATTCTCTCTTGCTGCCTGGTCTCTGGCGGAGCGGCAGACGGCGGCGAGGAGGGCGGGTACCCTTACGGTGCAGATTAATTCGCGCGCCATGGAGCGGGGCGAATGTACGTCGGTTTATTAAACTTGCATTGCAGTCTGGGCGTAATAAGATACAGCCAACTGTTATCTTATTCTAATAAGTGACGTGGGATTATTAATGGGCCACAGCTGTACTTATTATGCATGAATAGAAAATAGTAGGCGGATGGCGTTGTCGGGCTTTCGGCATCATTATTTACGTGCGATCGATTACACGTTTATAAAGTCATTGGTAATTTATCTGCGGACCCTGTAATAGCGAAATGAAGACGTTCTAAATGTCTGTAATAATCTAGGAGAGCGCGTGCTATGGAAATGAACGCGTGTTACGAAGATAATCGTTATATATTACTTGTTTTAATTGAAAACTGTTCGCAGCCCAGCTTCTGAAATTGTGTCCCGAAGTGATTGCGTATATCGAATTTTACAACTACCTCAGATATTATCGTAATCTTAATTCAATTAAGATTCGTGCGATCCCTTTAAATGATAACAATTTGAGCATTACTAAGATCAAGCATTAGACTTATAATTAGAAACTGCTTCTTGTAGATTTTATCCCAAAATATTTGTTGCAAAATCCATTTGTGTAAGTATGTTACGCATGTAGCAGAACCTTTCGTCGTTAATTCAACTGAATAGGCAAACATTTTATAAACCGTACCGAAACTCCCTTATTAAGCTGTGAGAATTAGTCGATAAAAGAGGCGAGCTTGTTCACTCGCAAAGAAAATGTTTAACAACGCGAACGTGAGACGATCTAACAGCCCTTTTGTTATTCAGCTAAATTGAAAGTCACATGCACTTATGTCTATATCGTTGTTAATACAATCGTTCACTATGTGCCTTTGTTATCGGGAAGACACGGGGACATGCCGAATGGCAATGACTTCTAAAGTCGAAGCACGTTAAAAATTAGCGAGTCCACCCAGATTAGATTCGATTGCCTTTAGCGACAAATGACGAGTGGTAATTGTGCGAGTTTAATGCCAATTGCACTGACTCGGTCAATTTTCTAGAAAATTCACTCAAACATTAGTTTGAAATTATTATGAAATACTTGTATACTTTAATATCTCAGTTAAAGCCGTTCTCGCCTTATAATCATTGCCAACAGTATGTCGACGGAAACATCTTATTTTTGTCTTGCGAATTATCATCGATACTAGATATCCCTACTAGTGTACATTCATTACACAAAAATAATAATATAAAATATGTAATTTTTATTTCTATATTTCGAAAATTATATAAGCCTGTATGCAACACACCAAATGGCATTTACACGATACAGCCTTAAACTATAACGATAAGCATAGATACTATTAGATACCATGAATATGAATTATATTGTGCTTTTATTTCTTCTAATTGAAGTTTAAATCGCATATAATTATCACACGTGCATTTGCCAAATCATTAATCGGGTAGTACGAACCAATTAATTTTTAGCCAGTGCAAGCCGCATGTACTTGCGTTAGTACAGGCTTATTAATTCGAATGTTTGCGCAAGGATAGATGTATTCATTCATACTCATTAAGCGCCTATATTTAATGTTGTTGAAAATACTTGATTAAAGTGAAAATACACGCGACATAAGGAACCAATAAATATTCGGGATCAAATATCCAATGGTACGTAACGGTAAAGATGACATCAACTGCCAGGACCAGGATTAGCAAATTGACATAATCATAATCGAAAATTTGGAATAGCACCTTAAATTAACAGGAACCAAGAAATCTCTGCCGTCTGATTGCTAATGACATAGCGACATGAGCGTTATCGACTGTCGAGCGCTTAAACCAGGCGCGAACGGGCTCGGGCTTTCAATTAATCACAGCTCAAAGCCGAAATAATGGCCAATGGAAAATAAATCGATGGTGTTGCATTTGACAAGGAGGCTTAAAGGGGTCGGATCTGCAACAAGATGCACTACCAGAAACTGAACCACAATGGAAGCTGCATCGGTTGCCGCCGCGACGCTGGAATACACGGCTGCAATTAACAGTGACACCCGCCAAGAGTGAAATCCGAGGTGCTCAGATCCAGTGCCAGAACATGAGCCGCTAATTATCCCTACACCAGATATTTCGGCGGCACTTGGTTATTTATCCTCCGCGCCTCCCCCAACGCTCTACCACATCCCATCGGACGGAGCATTTAACGTCGAAGCGATGGCGAGCAATGAGAATGTCGACAAGTCTGTTATGTATATGAGCGTAGGAAGGACGGATTTTTCTAGATTATGAGTAAATATGAGAAAAATGTCCGCACGTAATTGTTTTCAAAAGTATTGGAATTCTATTCTATGATCAAAGCACTTTGGAATGATTGACACCGTTATATTATCATTATTCCAGGTGTGGCTGCGGCCGAGCTCCTGTAAGAAATAAAAGTAAAGCATCCGACTTCATTAGAGAGATAAATAGATTTATTGTAATACGGACGTGTGCAATTAATTGTACGTTTTGACACATACATACTTGGCGTCTTAATTTCAAACTAACTCGTCCTTATGTACGCTCCTACATTATTCCACGATGCACATTGAATTTATTATTTTCTGTCCCCGTTATTTATCCTATAAACACGTATTCCTTCTGTTTCTCTCATTCTATATGTATTGTATCAGTGTATCAACACTTGCATACACAGCCTATTACATTATATAATCAAACAATTATCATATTATGGAATATTATATCGTTGGGTTGCAAATAAATTATTGAACTATAAATATGTTAATTTGCGTCATAGACAATCTGCCAAGTACATACGACAAATTTCTTACGTATAATTGGCTTACACATTGACATAGATTTTTCATATCATTTTTAATTTTTTAATCGTATTAATATACTGTTTGTTTTTTATATAAAGTTAAGTACGTATAGCAAACATTAAATCTTACTTTCCAATTATATCAGAAAAAATTTAAATGCGCTTATATGTAAATTAATTTACTTAAAAGAAAGTTTTCGTTTCGATTAGATATCTTAATATCATACATAATATTTTAATTATTAGTAATAATTTTCAACTATTATTTATAAAATTCCAATAAAAATTTTATTCGTGATTTTTTTTTCATGTAAAACACCATTTATTTTCAGTCGCATAAAAACTCACATTTGAATCCTTTAAAGTGTTATAAAGAATTATTAAACAAAAATTAAGTAAGAAATCGAAAAAGGAGAAAAAATTAAAAGGTTTAAATTTTTATAGTAGGAGTCTAATAAATAGAGCCTGAACGGAAAATCATGTGGGTTTATTTTGTCAACAAAATAAATAGTGATAGAAAGTACAAATGTTCTATCTAAATGAATTTTAACATTTGTTTATTTATTTAGTCTCGTTCGTCGACTTTTAACTTACATGACGAGGCTTGGCAAGTTTGAAAATCTAATCTAACGTTATCTATGTCATATATTGACTTTGTTTTCTTTTCGTAATGAAGAATACAGAAAATCAAATTATTACACTGCACATCATCATAAAAATACTCTTCGAGAAATGTGAATATATTATTTAATAATTTTAATTAATGTCTTAACATGTAATAAATTGTATGCTTAATAAAATGTAAAATTAAAAAATTATCATAAATATAATTATATAATTATAATTATAAAATTAATAAAATTTAATAAAATGTAAAATTAAGAACGTGGCATAACTCGAAAAATTTCATTCGAATATGAAAAACTTTGTGGAAATATGAAATATTTTCACAAAAACTGGGAAAAATAAAAATGGGAATATTTGAAAATAGTTCGACTCGCGCGCACACACACACGCACGTACAGTCAATCCCGTACGCAATTATACACTATATAGGCTTAATAATAATATTATTAATTATTAGTATTATTATTAATAATATCGTTAGTATGTTTTTTTCATTTAAAATAAGTTAAAATTTCATGGTGTTTTAAAATTCGTGTAGCGAATAACATATGACTATTCACAGTCTTAAGATCCTAATTATTCAATTTCATTTTTATAGGTTTTAATTAGAAAAAATGTAATTGTACGTTTGTAACATATCGCCGTATCGTTTGTATAACTGGCTTTCTAAAACCTTTATAGAGAAGAAATTGTAAATTCATAAATAGTGAAGTATAGCTGTGTTTAAAACAGTTACTTTTTCCGACGCGAGCCGCTCTCTGGAGAGGGCAATTAATTATATGTTACTTCTGTGCTTCTCCGTCAGTAGAAACGATGGCACTACCTCAATTTCTTCTAATTACCGCGCGACAATTGAGTTGATTGCGACTGTCGAGACGGACGAATGAGAGAGATAGACACTGAGAGAAAATGACGATTCAAGAGATGTAGACAGAGAAAAGCTAAAAAACATCGACCTGCGCTTTTCGATTACTCGTTCTCAATTTTTTTATATTATTTTTTATTTCACCTCCGTTATTTATTTTTCTACCTGCCCTCCAATTTCATGCCTGTATTTGACGTTGAATGAGAAACGTCCGCTTTTTTAAAGAAGAATAATCCGTAAGGAAGGTAGATGATTAAGGACGGTTCTGATCTTTGGCTTCTTCAACTGTTTCAATGTTTTCCTAATTTTTCATATTCAGTGAATAATCAAATATCTAATTCGTTAATAAATTTTATTAAAACTTTTCTTAAGCTTTGAAAGGGTTTTCTCAATCATACTTCTACAATTTCGTTAGCCAAAAAGGTTCCTATAATTATTATTATAATTTAAAATTACAAATACAATTTTTTTCACTAAAGATTAGAAAAGGTGATAAAAATGTATGGCAAAAAACTTTTAAGAATGTTGAGAGGCACAAAATCCCATAAAATTGACGTGGTCTTGAAACTTTAGTTTTCTTATGAATGCAGATATTCTTCAAGACAAACTTTTGATAAAATAATGTTGAGAATTTCACGGGTTCGGAGAATCATTTTGCATATGTTAATTTGGTTTTCTTACTATTTTCAGGAACGTCTTCCTTACGCATATATCTCAATACTATATTATCTTTTATAACATTCGGTGCATTCGAATTCATGATTTACCTGTTTTGAATACTGACTTTTTAGAAGATACGTAAGTGCATATATTTATGCATACCTTTCTTCATAAAACTAATAATAAACGAGGAAAATATATATAATTTATTGAGTACGTTACATTTCCAAGCATTTATTTTATATTTATCTAGGCGCTACAGCGGTTCTTTCGTCAATTTTCATATAAATATTTTTATACCATTGATCTTTGTTATATATTGAAAATCGTTTATTTTTTTTACTAACGTACATTTACTTCTTCATTGAATTTTAATTCTAAGTGTTTATAATGATTTTCATTAAACAACCCACGATCGAGAAGAAAAAGGAGAAAATCTCTTCATTTTTATTTACTTTTTGATTGGGTTTATTTGAAATTACAAACGGTCATAACGGTATTTTCAATTATATACGCTGTATTTTTATTTAAAAGATTTATTACGTATTCGGAATTAAACGGATACAATTTTTTTGTTAAAAGTAGCTCTAGCTATCCTTGTAATCTCGATTTCTAGAAAAATATTGAAATGCTCGATTAACAAACAACCACTTACGTAACCTTATTTTTTTGATGGCTCCGATTAATCCAAAACTAATAATTAGTTCCAAATTTATGTTAATATTACTGTGCAACTCGCATCGAAAGCCGTACCATAAATAGATTGCCCGTTAATAATTTCAAACCATAACCTAATTTTGAACCAACATTACGCACATGCCAAACCTCATTGAACCAACCGAAACAGATCTAGTTAACAGAAACTTCATAGAGACGCTCAACCTATTGATTCCCCGATCCGGATTGATGCACCTCGCCGCCTCTTACTTCGTCACCGTTACGTTCACTACCTTACTCGTCACTAGTTTTTGATCTGACAAAAATCACCTCGACTAATTAAATTTGCACTTACATAAAGGGATTAATAGTTGTTGTAGAGTTGATTCTCAGCTACATCATTCCTGTATATTTTCAAGCGCCTTTTTGCTCTGATGATGAAAGGTCGACATCCAATAAATGACCTTCCAATATCCTTAATAGCTCACGCTGTCTAGACTCTCATCTCCTTTCGCGGCTAATTATCCAGTACGCCGTCATAATTTTATACACACTTTTTATTAAATCTCTTCTTACGAAAGGAGTTGAGTAGTGACATATGAAATCTTAAAATAATTTAAGAAAAAATAATTACTGCAATTATTGAATCTTGTTGATAAATAGCTTTGATTACAAAACTGAAAATTTCGTTTATCAGTTATTTATTTTGTTATGCGAATTGAAATATTGAAATGCCTCAAAGGTTTTTATTGCGAATGTATATACTTTTATAATGCTTAATAAATTAATACGGAATTTATGAAAATCTTTCTTCCACGATGTGCTCGCCAGCGTGTGTGCGGACGTGTTCGGGCGTGCGCTTGTGTACATAATTGTATGATTTATTCCTAAATTTTTTTTCCTAATCTACCCTTAAAATCTCGCCCGTGCATTTATATTTTATTATGTAATAGAGTAATTGAATTTTACACGTTTGTTCGGCAATATATTTCGAGGACATTCATTTTTATGTAATAACATTGTAAAACACGTTTTAAATTGTATTAAATTTTAATCAATGATCGATTTAATATTGCTGAACAATATTCTTGCAATTATTTATAAATTAGCCTTTTATTTTATATATGTAAACTTCTGATTACACTTAACGAATTACAGATTTATAATTTTTATAAAAGTTTTGGTACATTTTACTTAAAACTAATGTAACGATTATGATAGTTAAGAATTATTTGAATTCATTGTTGATTCAATTACACGTCCTGTAAGTGATAATAATTTCATATTATCGTTATGATTGATATTTTTTAGAATGTGGAAAAATAGTTAAATCAAGGTACGTAAATTTAATGAATTAGCAGCAAAAACAAACTATATAATAGTAAAAATAGCAAAAATCTATGGAATGTCAGTTCATCAATATTATCTTCATAAATAATAAAATTCCAATACTACTAAAATGCTAAGTGGAGAATATTACGTAACAACCACGCCGAAGGAAGATCTATTTATCGATTTATCCTTGCCTTTTTTCTTACAAACTTCGTCAGTCGGAAGCGCGCGACAACTTAAATCAATCGTTTCCCGAAGTAGCAGAAGTTATACACTTTTATTTATGATTACTATGTCAATATTGAATTATATATTTCATCATGCACCCTTTCTTTCATCTTATTGACATTTTGTCTTCTCATTACTTTTCTTCGTTACAGTATATACATGCCCTTCATTTTTACAGAACATTTAAAAAATTTTATTTAGTTTTTTTAAAATTTAAAAATATTTTAAATAAATAATAATATTTCTGCAACTCATAAAATAATTCAACGCTGTAAGGAATATAAGTAATTTAGGGATCTATGCGTACTATCTTAAACGATAAATAAAACGATCGGTGTATTTCAACGTTCAATGGATTTCAAAACTAACATAATCAATTCCAATTCAACTTATTAAAATACAGGCTTGGCAACAGCCAAGTCCCACTTACGCCCGTAGTTCATGATGAGCTCTTTATCAATTATTAAAATACGATTATACACTGATAAAAATATTGCTCTTTAAGCGAATCGTGTGCTATAAAAAACCAGGGAATAAAAACGATACTCACTCAGGCATTTACGACGATGTGTTAGTAAAAAACAAGATAGAAATAATGAGAAGCAGCGCTGGATGAAGGTGGTATGCAAATGAGAATGTCAGCCAGCGAGAATCTTCTGTCATTTTTATTATTCTTTGAGCCGCCTTATCCCTACTCCCGGCTTCCGTATTACTCGACTGTTCCGGTATATTGCGGGCTTGGCTACGCACTTGGGAGCAGGAACCTTCCGGTTTTCGCGATTCGCGACCACAAGATCTTTTACTTGCCGGAATATAAAGCAGCCGTTGCGGGCAGC
>JAPYYT010004009.1:0-11124 GCA_030522565.1 Ceratosolen corneri | reverse complement strand
TTGTTTAAAACTGTCATTATTTATTCGTAAATTAAAAATCCATTATAAAATGGCTTAATATTTATCTTAAATAAAATAATTTTTTATTTCGAAAAATTTCGTTGAGCATCAAATTATTCCTATATATTTTTTCCTATTTTTCCTATATATTTTAAGATCAATGTCAGATTCAAAAATAAAATATTTTAATGGCAAGATTTGACTTCGTTCATTAAAACAAGCTTTGGCCTGCATAACAAATAACTAACATTATAAAATTACCTGAATTCCCAAAATTTAGAGTCACGATCGGGTGATAATGTTGCATGTGATCTAGAATAAGTATTCCCTCGTGCATTACCCAGCCAAACGTCATATCCAGCATCAGCTAATATAAAAGCTAAAAACGAATGTATCATAATTATTTAATAATGCCTATCGAGGATGAGTATTAAAAAATTATTTTAAACAGGTGTCGTTGAATAGGTGTAAGGTTTTTTTAGTATAAAAATGTGTCTTTCACTTTAGTTGAATTATGATGAATTAAGTGGAATTATCAAGTCACAATAATTCGATTAAATGCCAATTTAAAATACGTAAAATTTATTATTAATCACACGTAAAATTTATTATTAGAGAGTTTGATATTTATTAGATTATATTTGTTTATTACATTGTTTATTACATTGGAATATTTAATGAAAGTCTATTTTACCAAGATCCTTATTCGGGCCTCCTAGAATAAACATATTAGAAATACCAAGCATTCCATGCTGAATGAAAACGATCGGCTTTCCTGATCCTTCTGGACTTGATGGGCTACCTGGAATTCGATGGATCCGTAATCTATATAAGTCATCAGTTTCTAATAGGTGCTCCTCAGCCGGAAAGCCAAATTTCTTAGCCAGATCAATCTGTTTTATTGATAAATTGAGGTAAATGAAAATATTCTATCTATAATTGAGGATTTCGATAATACAATTAATTTTATCAATATAATTTTATTAATTTAATTTAATTGGGGAAGAAAGTCAATAATAGTGTATAATAAGGTTTAAATAGCAAGACATTTCCTTGATTCTTTAGTTGCCTTAATGTATTTAAAAAAATTATAACAACAATTATTAATGTACATATTATCGCATATATATATATATATATATATGATTATTTACATAACTAATTAATTTCATTTCGAGAATAAATTTTTCTTTTATATTACAGAAGTTTTTAACTAAACATTTAAATTTCGTAGTTTTAAACGCATAATAATTTATTATAAAAAAATTCTAACAAAAGATTTCATACATCGATTTCATTCCACCTGCTAATAATGCTTTCAATTAGACTTCAAAATCTGGAGACATAGATGGTAAAGTAATTAGTAATTAGCTGATCGATTGTCCTTTTATTTGACTTAATCTATAATATATTGAACTACTACATTTTATTTAAAGCATTTTTATAGACGATATTAAAACGCAATAAAAAAGATACGCTATTCTTCTAAAATTATTCAATAAATAATTCAGATATTAATTATCTATTCTTTACGCAATTTTGATCAATTTTCGTTTTTATAAGCAAAGCTTTTTTATCCGTTTTTTTACTAATATGATTTTCTAATTTTTATCAATGACAATTAATTATATTCTTATAATTATTTTATGTAATATAAGTGTATATTAAGTTCAATATTTAATTTATAATGTAATTACTTCAATTTCATTCTGTTTCAAAATTATTGGATCACTCTAATTTAGTAATAGTATAATTAAAATTATTATTTAACACTTCATCACATAGTGACGCTTAGTTCATATACCGATTTACAAATAAAGGAAATTAATAGAATTATAATTCATATTTTGCATTTACAATTGATGTTCATTGGATAGATATTTATACAAAACGACACGTAAGAATTTTTTAATGATTAATTAAGATACAAATGTTACATTTTAATGTATTATTTTCATAATTTAAAAAAGAATTGGTTTAATAATTCTTATAGTAAATTATAAATTAATTTATGGGTAGAAAATAAATTGCATCGTTTATATATGTTTTTTATTTTAAATAATCAAAGTGGTAGTAAAAATGCCATTCGCCTTTAGCAAACATATGAATTGATGCATTGTACGGCATTTTATATAAGCTAGAAAGAACCATTTGTGTAAATCCCTTTATAGTAAGACGGTGAAAGAAAAGATTAACTTTAACTATAAAAGCGATTATATATCTTTTATAGAATCTGTGAGCTATGTAATTGCATCGTATGACAATGCAGTTTGAAAATATGCAATCTTAAGATGGTTGTAATGTATCATAGATTTTCTGATCACTTAAATTCTAAATATTACATTAATTTTACCGATTTTTAAATAATAATAACGATTATTTCACACTATGACTATTTACTGAAGTCTTAAATTTGATATTAGAAATTAATAGCAAATGTGATATAATTAAATTTAAAGTTATTGATAATACTTGTTTCATCAGATATATATTGCGACAATATCCTATAAAATAAAGATATAATAAGAGATCGGAATCCAAAATTTATAAATTGGTTCCCTTTTATAGATATTATATATCCTAGATATCCCTTTTATATAACCTAGATATTCATCTAGGTTATATGCATTCTGTGACAGCAAAAGAAAAAGTCTTATAAAATACTTAAAAAGATGAACAGCTAATGCAAATATTTTGTAACGACCATTAAGAAACAGAAATTAAGAAAGCTTGAATTTTCCTTATCTTTTAAGATTTAAATATTCTACGTTTAATTAATTTTAAGTTCAATTTATCACTACTTATAATATGAATTACGTCATAGAATGTATTATGAACTTATTATTATATCATATTTTCACTTATTATTAAAATTATTGTATTGATAAATCCTCAATATAAACATATTTTATTTAACAAAGTGAAAAGAACAATCTGAAACAGCTTCTATTTGGCGTACAATATTTTATTATTTTTTACCTAGAATTTGCAACTTTTTAAGAACGTGATTTTTTAAAATATATATAAATTATTTATACTCACAAAATGAATGGTAATATCTTTAATATTAAATGAAGTATCTATTTCTTCTTGTACAGTATGTAATGTTCTAAAGCCAAACAATTGCAATGTTGCCTTTTCAATGCTAATACATATTACAATTAATAAGATCATTAATTTGGTATCTTTCATGATTTTTTAACAATAAACTTTTACTTTTAACTCCGTATTATTTGTTGTATTTCTAATGAGATTTTAAGGCTTTAATTGTAGATATCATTGTAAATCAAACTCCTTATCTTCAAATCCTCAATATGCAATATTGTCGAAATTTCAAAAGTCAATTAGTAGATATATTTAATAAAATACTGATATAAAAGATGTTGAATAGTTTTTTTAATGTGCATAAAGAAAATTTTAAAGTGTCTGCAATGACAGACGATTTTACTGTGACTAAAAATTTTGAATTTTACCAATTCTATCGGTGAATAAATAATCGGTAGTTCGATTTCTTTAATGACCTTGGCACGTTCAGTTTGTAATTCAATAAGATAAACTTCTTATTATGATTTTTATAAGAAAACTGAGTGAAATGTATTGAAAATAAGTGTATAACATATTATAATTGAGTATTTGCTTTTGTATCAAACTATTCACGTATTCAAAATGAAATTCTTTTTATCAAGAAATAAACATGTATATTTAAAATTGAAGTTCATTTTATTTTTATTAAAAAAATACTACTAACCTAATAATCGAATAGAATAAAAGATCTTTCATAGTAATATGTATAATCTTCTTTGAATAAAAAATAAATCGTTTATTATTAGTAGTATTATTGTTGTTAATATATTTTTTTTTATTAATTATTGCTTATTTATTTTTTATTAACAAAATTCAAAATGTTATAAGGCATTTTAGCTTATATATATATATGGAAATTATAATGTAATATTTCTTCAGGGAAAAAATTCTTAAAATAATTACACATATTATTGATTGTAATTGTTATTTGTTATTAATTATACGGAAATAAGAGTTCTAATTTATTTTAAACTTTAAATTATTTATTAAGTGTTAATTTAGTAATATTACGTTTTATTTCATTTTTTAATTCATTTATGAATAAATATATTTTTACGGGCTAACGTCCAGTTATATATGGACAATATATGTAATCTCAACTTTCATTGCACTGTACTTGATAAATAATAAAAGTGAGATGAGATAACTTTTTTCAAAGTATCCAATATGTACAAAGGAATAATATAAGAATATAATATAATTTAAAGTTTACATCGTTTCAACTTAAAAATCTACATATAAATATTCAAGAATTTGTACATACGCACTCAGCTATATGAATTTTGCTTAGCTGTGATCTTCATGCTGAGTCAAAGTTTTAGTGGATCGTGAAAAAATGTGATTTTCGCTCAAACTAGAAGCCGAAACATTTTTCTTGTTCGCAGCAGATATAATAAGAAGTTATGGTCAAAAAATATTGTGTGTGTGTGCACTTGCCAAAATAAATGAAAGTATAATTAGTTTTGTTTATGTATTCAGCAGAATGTAATGATTTGTAAAGTTCATCGTCTGCGCTTATTTTACAACTTTGAAAGAAGATTGCTTTTTGAGAAATAAAAAAGCGATAAATAAAAAAATAAAATAATAAAAAGCTACCTTTTGAGTAATATCGGTCTTAATTTAAATTCATCTAATTTAATGTAAAGGGCTAAACATTTTTAAATATTTTATTTTCGTGTAATGTATGTTCAGTTAGTTTTATCTTGCGCTTTTCTAATATTGGAATAACTTTTTAAATTTTTTCATTTAATTTTTATAATTTAAATTACTTGCTGTTTATAAAAGCAAAACTTGATATTATTATTAAAATAATTTATAAAATATTATTAAAGAACTGAATGTTTTTGCTAAAATTAAAAAAAATTATTTTTCTTTACGTGTATGAATAAAAAATTCGTATAGTTAAATCGGCTATACATTAAGTTATATTAACTATAAATTGTCAGTATATTCATTTTATATAATTTAATTGTTTTACTAGAAAAAAGGCATGTAAACAGTATCACAAATTCAACATTAAAATGCAATTTTTTAAGTAAAATATTAATGACATTTCCAATAGTCAAAATCATACCGAATAAAAGTCTCCATATACTCTCTACCATATAATTTAAAGCTTTACTTTCTTGTACAAATTAAATTTGATGTACTTATTTCGTAACTGCTGAGTTAAGAGAAAAGCTTTAAAATTCAATTAAAATTGGTTACCCGCTTAAGTGAAACATTCTTAAAAGCATTTGGTATTATTACTAATATTTTTTTCCATGTATAGTATATAGGAATTAATTCTATTATGTTAACTAATATTTTTTTCCATGTATAATATATAGGAATTAATTCAATAAATTCATACTGTATTAAATAATTAATCCTTAAAAAAATAAAAAGTATTTATTTTTTATTAATACAAATAATTTTCTTTCATAAAAACTCGTTAACAAACTTTATTGTACCTTAGTATATCTAACGTAATAGATAATAATAACGTAAATTAAAATATAAATTAAAATTACATGTTAATTATATACATGAATTAGATATCAATATCTACATTTTAGTTATATTTCATAATATATATCGATAATATTTTATAATAATTTATAGTATTACATATATCAAGTAATATAATTTTCGGATTAACATGTGGGTTTATGTAATTATGGAAATTATTTGATGATTTGAAAAAGATTTTTTTAAAGCAAAAACTATTTTTAATATAGAACAATACTAAAATAAATTTGTACAAAAATGCTGAATGTATTTAATAATTAATTTTAATCTTATAAATTTAATTTATTAATTTGTGAAGATTTATATAATTTCTCTGGTCTATTAAAAAACAGACAATATGTACAAACTCTAGTAAATTAAAAATTTTGTATTACATTCACTTAATTGAATGAAATTTATAAACTAAAAACAATTATAAATAAATCTTAAACGTACAATAAATCACAAATTATTTTTAAAATTACGATCGTTAAATATTTACAAATAATTATTATTAATAAACTAATTTATCTGGTCCTAACTGACGTAATATAAAATAATATGAAAAAATATATAAAAATTGTATTAAATTGCTTCATTGAAAACATAACTTATTAAATAATTCAATAGACATGCATTTTACTACAGAAACTAATCTTAAGGAATTTGATTATTAGCTTCAAGTACATTGTTACATTTTCGGTTTTACTTGAAAAACTTTAATATTTAATTTTCCTTTGACCAGTTTGTAGAAACAGTGATGATAACGCATAATTTTGATTATAAAAAATGTTTTTTATAAGTTGAATTATTGAAAAAGTTGTTTCGATAAGATATTTGACTAATTAAAAATAATAATTAATAATAAATAAAATAACGAAAAAGTAAAGAAATATTATTACTTGAAGATTCCAATTCAATATTATCAATAACATCAAATTTCTTTATATATTTGATTTAAGAAGAATTTTATAACTTAATATTTTACTATAATTTCTTTATTTTTGCTTTTCTTCTATATAAAAATAATATTTTATAATTATATAAGATTTTTCATTATTTTCTTGTTCTTTTAATTATGAACTTACCGTTTTAACTATTAATATTTCTTTGAAAATTATGATATTGAATAAAAAAAAAAAGAATAAAAAAAGATGATATATATATCATCTATATTTCAATATAAATGTATGTATGCATGTGTATGTATTATTTTAGTAACATCCACCGAGTATGGATTAAAATATGTGAAGAGAATACTAATAAATTCTACCCTTTTTTTTAACAATTAATTAAGAATTTTCATAATGGTAACATAATTAAATTAGAAATTATTTATTTGTAGTGTAAAATGTTTTATTTATTTGGTACTTGTTTTATGTATAAAAAAATGACGTGTAATCAATAATAAAAGAAATAAAAAGTAGCTTTGGAATTATTATTCAATAAATAATAAATACCTTCATAAATATGGTTCAAATTATGAAAATTATTAATGAAACTCTTCAACAGTGGAAAGGATGACAAATTTTTATATTCTACATCCGCTTGCCTATTCATAGACAATTATGAATTCAAGTACACTACGGGAGACCAATCAGAAAATCAAATTTTTATTTACTTAAAATAATATTAAATTGACGGCTTATACTTCCTCAAAGAAATATAGTCTATTATACTGTTTCCTGAAATTCTTGTATTCCTTATATTCTTAAACTGCTTTCTATTACTCTCGTACATCTTCTGTTTACATCAATTTTCTGTTTTTAATTAAATATTTTTAAGTCTATTAGTTATTTTTTTAAGTCTTATGTCTAATTTTTAGAATTATTTATACAAAACTTGACATTTTTTTATAAACAATACTGAATGGCCAGTTAAATTAATAGTTTTAAAACCAATAATTTTACAATGCTATTCTATTTAATACGAGAAATTTTAGATAACTTTATACAAAATTAACTCTACCAATTTTTTTTACATTGAATAGCAGCAAATTTACTTTAAGATTTTACTTTAAGACAAATTTTATTTAATTGTCTGTAAATATTTTTTCAATTTCAGATACTTTTAATAAATATGAAAGTTTTCGATACACTGATATGCTTTATGATAAGAGAGGCTGTGTAAATGAGATGAAGTTGTAACTACTTTACATTCTTAATGCTCAATCAATATTTAAGATAATAAATATTATGACAAATATATTGTTGATAAAGCGGGAGGTATTCAATCATCATTGATAATATAGAAGATATTTCATACAAAATATAAAACATTGATATATTCATTGTGCACGTTACTCAAAGATTGTTAGCCGAGCATTATAATGTGCAAATATATAAATTTCAATTATGGATATATATTAAAAAGCTAGTTTCCTAAAATCCACTATAATTTTATGTGGACAATATAAAGGTCATGACTAAACAGCTTTAGGCAATTCTCATTAAAATTTTTAGAAAAATAATTCTCATTAATAAATATAATTTAATTTAGTTCAAATTGTTTGATAAGTTTGCACATAATCTTTATCTATATAAGTTCATTGAACATTCAATTCATACTAAGTAAATTTTTATGTTTAATAATATTATCACAGCTATTTAATATATTCATACAGAAATTTATGTGTAAAATATTTACTAAAGAACTAATATTGTTTCAACGTGATTTTCAATATAAATAGTTTAAATATAGAACGATATATGGATAAATTTTTATAGTTTAATACTATTCTTAATGTTTGTGTATTAAAAGAAATCATCTTATACAACTTAAATAAATATCAGCCGACAAAAGAATTTAGAACAAGATGAATTCAAAATGAGAATGAAAGCCTGTAAACAATATAAATGTTACTTTTTGTGTCTTATACATTTAAAGTAAATTATAACTTAATTTTATATTATGATATTATATAAACAGTAAAAATATAAAAAATGGAATTATGGAAATAATAAAAATATATAAATATAAAAATAGAAAGAAAAAATTGAATATATTATTCAAAATATAACTTAAATCTAAAAAAATTAAGTTATTCATAATATACATATAATTTTTTATTGATTTATATTTTTATTAACAATCAAAAATTGTGTTTGAATATAATTTGTATTTGTAAATATTTAAATAGCAAATAATATTTTAGCATATGTATGTATAATACCAGTCTAACATAAATCAAATTTTGAGAACATTATACTGAATATGTAGAATATCAATAATATGAACACTCCGTCTGATTAATGGCGACTAAAATTACTTTTTAAAAAGGTTTATTAGAATTAAGTTTATTTAATTAAAAATGAAAATATCTTATACATGTACATATAAATTAATAATTTATAGTAAATGATTTTTCAAAATAGCTATTTTTATAAGTAAAGAATGTTAAAATGATAAGGGTGCTTAAAATAAGAAAATCGTTACTTTATAATTATGTTCTACGGATCATATAATTTTAAAATTTCAATTAAAATTTCAAATAATTAATGAAGATTTGCTAAAGTTATTATAGAACAAACTAAATTTATCAACATATTAGAAAATGTGAGGTAAAAAAATGCTATCTATAATTAATGAAACTCTTAAGTAATTAAAAACACTATAGTTAAGAGCATTGAATAATGTTTTTAAGATTATATTGAATAGTATTTCTTTTTAAATATATTTTTACAAGTATAGAATGGTGTAACTGTGTTACGTATAATATTTTTATATAGATATCTCAAAAATATTTGTTACTATTTGAATTTGAAGATGTTGAAGTGATTATTTACAATTTTTTTATTTTGACTGAAAATTGAAAAGTAAGTTGTTGATTGTTAAATATTTTGGATAATAGATCATGTCTGTTAATATCTGAAATACAGGTAAAACTAAATAAATATTTTTGCAGAACAATTTAGACACTTATTAAACTGATTGAAACACCCTATTATAATAAAAATATATTATTATATAGTATTTATGTTTGTAAAATATTATATTTTTATTAAAGAATATAAGTTAAATACACACACATATTTACTAACTTATTAAAATAGTAAATAAAATTAGAGCGAAGAAAAATGACTATATTATAACTTCGAACGCATGTACATACTAATGATAATATATTTTCAAAACTACTTCAGCATATACTACCTATAACATATTTTTATCTACAGCCAAAGTCTACCAAATTGTGAAAAATTACAAACGAAATACAAATCAAAGAATATATGGATATGCATATAGATGTGTCCCCTTGATATTTCAAAAATTTGCCATTCCTCATTTAACTTTATTATAAAAGAATCTTAACATTTTTTCTTCATTCATTTCTTATAATTAAAACTTTCCTTGCTCTTGTTTTATTTCTCATACTGGAATTATCTTTTTTAGTTGTGTTAATAATGTATAGCTGTTGATCAAAATGAATATTAAAAAATTGAATAAAATTTACAGATTGCTTAACAATACATTCCGTAATAGTATCGTAGAATTTTTGTCATTCCTATCTTCTATATTTATTAAAAATTATTAATTTCATACTATATGAAATAACGATGCAAGCATACCTAACTTCGACCGGATAATTTGATTTATTATTTTCTTTCTACTTTGTATACCTGTTCATGAGAATATAATAAAAACCAAAATTAAAAATGATGGTAGAAGTCAATGGTAAGGGAAAGAAAATTGAAAATAAAAAGAAAAATTCACGTACGTTATGTATTTATACTTATAAAATCATTCTATTTGCTTTTATGCTATAACCAACATTATATTAATATTATATTTATATTATATATATTATTTATATTATTATATATATTATAATATTATTTATATTACATTTTATTATATATATATATATATATATATATATATATATATAACATTATATCAATATTACGTTAATATTTTAACGAAATAAAAGATTGTACTATAAAATAAAAATATAATTAGTTAAATGACGAATAATTTAAAAAATAAAAAATATGTTCAAACTTTATATAACATATAATGTATTTTTATTATTAATTTACTATTTATTAAATGAGTGATTTTTAGGTACTTAGAAAATAGTATTTTTATTTTAAGAGTTTTGTTCTGAAACATTCAATAGATTTACAAGATTTAATTAAGTAACATATAATATATTTATTCTCTTATCTAAAAACAATAAAAAATATTAACTAAACTATTTATTTATTATGTACGTAATCAAATGTTATGAATAATAATTTAGTTATCTAAATTATAAAGCTAAAAATGTACCAATTAATAATATAACATAAAACATATTTTTATTTTTTTTTCAATAGTTCATTATATTACAAAATTTAATTTTGTACTGAATTGAATGTTTCTTTAAGTTAAAAACGTATTGAATTTAAATTTATAAAAAACATTGTTAAATGCATGTTATGTATCTTATGAATATTATGAACTACAAACATTTTTAAAATAAGCTTTTGAATATAATCGAAAAATAAATTCTCGTCACATTATCAAATCATACTCGTAATTAGATTATTTATAATCACTATGTACAGA
>JAPYYT010004007.1:0-10982 GCA_030522565.1 Ceratosolen corneri | reverse complement strand
GTGAGAGAGGGGGAGTGAGAGAGTGAGGGGGAGTGAGAGAGGGGGAGTGAGAGAGGGGGAGTGAGAGAGAGGGGTAGAGGGAGGGAAGGAGAGAGAGAGAGAGAGAGTACGCGTGCGTGCGCGCGTGTGCGTGAGGTTGGGAGGGACAGGGAAGCATTATCGGTCGAGATATACCGAGTATTCTCATAATACTCTTGCGAGCAATCGTCCACGGAACTTCGCCACGGCAAGAAGAATTGCTCGTAGCTCTGAAATTTCAGTGTTTGAACTTGTCATCCGTTCGCGGGGTTACGCGAGCAATATTACACGAAGCGATGGCGCTCCCGTTCCCTTAGCAACCAACGCGATCCACCCGTCCCTGCTACCCCCTCGGCCCTCCCCCTCTCGGCCCCCTCCCCGTATGGTAATTGGGATGGGGAAAGGGGATGAGATAAAATATAAGTAGAGCCGGGGCAGAGGCCAAGTCAGATCGCAAGACAAAGCGATTACGGCAAGGATGCCAGTGGCCGATAGGGGTGGAGTGGTGGGGCGGAGGAGGGACGGGGCAGTTTTATTTTAGCCCGCATTTATTATTCCGTTGAAGATCGCGCACTGATCCGTCCCCACCCCGATGGGGCGCGCACTCGCCAAAGGTAAACTCTCCTGGTCAGCGGCGCGCGCTTATTTATGGATGAATTCCCTTTTAACTTTCGGGACTGAGCCGAGTGGCCTTGGGGCGAGAGGGCGGCCGAGGAGTATGAAAAAAAAAAAAAGTTGGGGCTCTTTGTTGCTGCTGGCACTCGGTGGTCGGATTTTCTTTGAAGGTAATCATCGAGCGGGGCCAAGTGCCCTTTAGATACTTGTCTACAAATTTTTTCCTTAATCAGTGTGTTGACGCACATTGCTGATTCATGAAATGCGTGGCGTCGCCCGGACATTTTATCGACGAACGATCGTGTCGAGCAAATGCGCGCACATATCGATTGCATTTTGATTTATCGCTTGGAGCGCGCGATCTTGCGCTTTTGCGGAAACTGATTAATTGTTTACACGAGGATCTCGGGGAAGAGAGATTGGCATCGAATGTACACACACATTGCGCTTCGCCTCGAGAGTCCTGGAACTTAAGTGGATGCCAATTTACCTTGCTCCAAAGTTTCGTGATTTTCAATTTGATTTGCCATGCTGGCAAGGTTCGTGATTCTCAGTTTGAACAATAAATATCGAGCCCGCGTAGCTCGCGCGAATTTATCTTCTTCTCGGCCGAAGCTTATTGTATTTGCTTATCACTTATTATTGTGCTAATGTGCCCCGCGATCGCCATGCTTTATTATTCCGATCCTCCCGCGAGCTTATAAATCAAAGGCCAAATCGGGGATTTTCTCCTCGGCGGACACTTTGGCAGTAAAAAAAAGCCTGATTACCCACGGAGGAGCTCCTCCGCGGCGATCGATCAATCGCCGGGGCGGCGACTCCCGAGCCGGCGAGGTAAACGAAAGAGGCCCGGCGAATCGGCACGCGGGACAACGGATTATACCGAGCTCGAGAATACAAAGTCCCGGGCGATTGCCTCGATGCTGGGTGGCTGCAAGGAAAAAGAGAACGGCGCCACGGTCACGTGAGCGGACAACGGGGGTTGGGTGGGTGGGAGGGGAGGGGAGGGGGGAAAGGGCCAGACGCGCACGGGCGTCCGTAAGAGAGTACGAGGGAGGGAGAGGGCGAGCAGCCGCCCCAGACGATGCGAGAGCTGATACGCGACCCCGAGCCTCGCGCTCTATCTCTCTCTGCCCCGGTGATAACGCCACTTCCGTCTGCTCGTCGGCTCCTCCTCGCCCTCTAACCCATCTCTCTCTCTCGCTCAACTCCCCTTCCCTACCACTTCTCGCCACTCTCCCTCGACCTTCGTCAGTTCGCGCCGGGCGTCTCTGTTACTGACTTTTTGCGATTATCTAATGGGGAGGCGCGGCGTGGGAGGCGTAAGAGACAACTCCTTCGTCGGCCGGGCCACAAGACCTACGACTCGATAGCCGACTACTATCCGCACGCACCGCGCGTCACTCCACTCTCGTCCTGCCACCCCCCCCCCCCGTGACCTTCCAATCCTTCCGATAGCATCGCCTCGCGTGCTCCTGTGTGTGTGTGTGTGTGTGTGCTCCACGAGAGCTCCTTACGCGACCAATCGGCCCTAAAACCTCGCGCACTAAGACGAGCACACGGCAGCTCTGTTTACCTTTAACGGGCTCGATCCGCCACTCCAAGCCCTCCCTTCCACTCACTCCCTTCCATTGGCTGCGACAGGCTTGCCTTTAATCTCATTTGACCTTGGATTAAGCAAGGGAAAATCGCCGCAGGTACCGAAATTCGTAGCCTCGGAGCCAGGGAGGGGGGGCGGATTGCGCTCGAGCCACTGGCGAGGAGGCGATATCGTTGCCGCCGCTCCCAATCGGTGCAATTAAAAATGAAAGGTTGGATCGCGGTGAGCCCGCAAGAGGAAAAGTAAAAGTAAGTCGGCGGCGTCGGTGCGCGGTGCGCGCGTACGTACGCAATCGGAGCTGTTGCGGGTCGCGCGAGTCCCGGGCGCGAGATGGGATATCTAGCATTCATAAAAAATGTGTTTGCGTGCTTGCAGCGTCGAAGAGTGCGATCGTGGCCTGCCGCCGCCGCCACCGCCGCCGCCGCCACCGCCGCCACCGCCACCGCCACCGCTGAAGGTAAGACGGTAGTCCTGCTTCTCTCGCTTTCGTGAGATGTGCGATCGATAAGCGCGACGCTCAATGTCTGCGTGTGCGTACGCCCGTCCATGTGGCCGTGTATCGACTGCTCGCGGGAGAGAAAAGAAACGAATCTCCTTAAAACTCGTTCCATACCCCTTCCCGCCCCTTCCCACCCTACACCACTCTTTATATTATTCTTTTCTGTAACTTACGCGTGCACTTCGAGCCCTCTTTTTACCATTGTCTCTCCCTCCCTCCCATCCTACTTCCCTCTCTCCCTCTCTCTCTCTCACTCTCTCTCTCTCACTCTCTCTCTCTCTCTCTCTATATATATATATATATATATTTATATTTATTTATCTCTCTCTCTCACACACTGTCTCTCTCTCTGTCTGTCTGTCTGTCTGTCTGTCTGTCTGGCTCTCTCTCTCTCTCTCTCTCTCTCTCTCTCTCTCTCTCTATCTCTCCCTCTCTCTGTCTTTCCCTCCATGCATTTATCTGGGTAGGTATCTTTTTTTATCTCGTCGACCCTCGTCGATTGTTCTTGCATTAAAAGTGTTTCAGATTTTTGTGATGGGCCTTTTGACTTGGGCTGAAAATAATGTAGTTGATTTCTCGGAAGATACAAATGGTTATGTGACGATGTATAACCACTTAAATAAATATGTAGTTATTTATTGAAACCTCATTATAATATTTTAACATACCAAACGAAAATGGTCTCTCTCTCTATATCTTGATAGATACACCAAACGATTGATGTAATAAGATGAACGACGATTTATTAATACACCTTCATTCTTTTATTCTTCAAATTTTGGTTATTTATGAATAATTAATCTTGCATCAGCTACTATGAAATTATTATTGAAATGGAAGATACTTTTTGTTCGTAGCACTCGTAAAATTTATAATGAGTAAGTTTTTTTCAGCCATTCTTTTTGTTTTCTCTCACAATAAACGAGATTAGAGAGGTAGAATAGATAAGATTGACTGGACATGAAATTATAATAGAAAAATTCATAGTAACATAAGCGAATAATAACATAATATAAAGATGGACTCGTACTCAGCTCCTAAATAATTTAAGGTAACAATTTCATAAAATTTCTACTTGCAATTGCAACTTCACATTTATCCCAAAGTCATTCAATATCTCTTGGTTCTATAGAGCGATACATTCGTTGAAAATATTATGTTTCGAATATTAGTTTAAATAATAAGTTTAAATTAAATTATGTTTTCGAGAAAGACTCAACCGACACTTGTAAACCCTAAACGCCATGCCTCCACTTCCTATTTGTCCGTATTCGAGGAGCAGAAGAATACCGTCAACACTGCCAATCCGTACCATACAACACAATAAACAACCAAGGACATTCACACAGTCCAAGACTTCAGCACGGACATTTACCGCTGCTCCCTTCATTCCTTACAATCGTTCTTACTTCCAGGGCACCCAGAAGCGAAAGCTTCCCGGTGTTGTCAACCTCCTGGTAAACATCTATCGCCTCCTATCTATCGGCCCTCTCCCACCGACCGCCACCGCCAAACGAGATATTCGACTGGAGTGACCGACACCGAGTGGATGCGGTGAGCGCACGCCCACGCTAATTAATCGGCTCAATTAATTTTATCGCGGGAAATGTAGGGTAGCTGACCACAGGCGGCTCTTTGCGCTTTTCTGCCAGTCGCTGATTACCTCGCGCAATCAACAACAAATCAACACCGATCGCACCATTGCAGCGGAATGTGCTGCTTCCATGGTTGTATGTTAGGATACGTCGCTTCCTGGGCTTGGGATATTGAGCTCATTGACATGTGGCGAACCTTTCTTTTCGCTTAGGGACTCCGAAGACTCATTTTGTCAGTGCAATGTAATTGCTTGTCGGCTAATTCTATTCAACTGTCGTTGAGCTGTTCAAGTGAATGCGAAGCGTGAATGTGAAAAGGTAGCTGCATCGTAAATGTGTAGGATAGGCGTTAACCGTAGGCAGGTTCGTTAATTAATAAAACGAGGCAATTTCGGTAAATAATAATGTGCGTTCGTGGAGGCTAAAGTTTCAGAGCAGCAGTTGCTTAAACTTGAGCTCCTTAAGTTCACGTAAGAAAAGCCAGCGGCTCCCAACAAGTTGTTCGATGATGTAGAAATATACGAGGCTTAGCTAAACAGAGTGAGAAGGATGAGATGCAGTGGAGTCAACGATAAGTGGCCGAGGAGATGAACATCTTCTGGGGTTTTATCAACACACGCGTCACTCCATGGCATCGGAGTGACTGACGCAGTTCGTAGAAAATGGTCATTCGATGCCTCTATACTACAGCCACGCTAATTCGTCGAAATTATCGTGTGAAATTATGATTTTGGCATCTTTAATGCATGTGTAATGGATGCCAATAAGCTGCTGCATAAATTGGGGCGTAAAATTGCTTTGCAGCTCTGTCTTTTGAGTTTTGGTATTGAAAATAAATATAGCTTTGTCCTTGTGAATTGCTCAAAATTCCTAATGACTTAGCAGGGATAATAAAGAAATTTGGTTCATTATTGTTCAGATAGGAATATTAATCTTTGAATTAAACTGAATAGTTTTTGTCACTCCAACAGTTGATACAAGTGACGAAACATCAGATGAGAATAGATTTGAAAATTACCACATACTCGATATGCAATTGTTTCATATTCAGATTGCATAAAAAACCCAATAAATATTGATGTTGGAGATTAAACAACAGAAGCCATTGTAATCTACATTGTTCTGCAGCTTAATAAATTAAAAACAATATTTTCATATTATCACCATTATATAATAATTCGAGTTTCCTCTTTTGTTTTGCATATACAGTCTTTACTATTTTTTTTATTTATTTTCGACAAAATCATCTCTCCATTTGTATTACATCTTAATGCTCTTACAAGTAGACGAATTCATTGTGGCTGTTAAAGCTCTTAAAAATTTCTAAAGAAAGCTCGAGCGAAGGTCACGTATTAGATAGAGCGTAGTGTGTAAATTTTAACTATGTGTAAGTAACCACGAATAATAAGCAGCAAGGATATCAGAAGAAGGAGTACTTTCTTCGATGATGTATTTCTTATTTTAAAAATAGTTAATGGTATGGCAGAGAGTCAGTATGCGGGTTGCACGAGCCAAACTAATACGCAATATGTTCGAGATATATCGACCCTCGCCTACGAGTATTCATTATTACTGCAATTGAATTGGGAGAATTGTGTTATTGCACACGCAGACAATTGAACGTGACGCTTGAAACTATTAAAATCTCACCAACATTTGGCAATAGACTCTTGTGTGCTTAAAACGGCATTGATAATAGAATCCAGTGATCTGAGCACTGCCGGAGCAATTTGCAAATTTTAGTCACCTGATCGCGACTGCGCTTGCGTTGTTCAAAAGAATAAATTGCAATAAAGCCAAGCGCTTCAGCGCATTTCCAGAGCTTATGGATCATAGTTATAGGCAAATTACGTGATGAAATGTGGCTTCGAATGGAATATAAAAATCGATCTGACTGGGGAAGTAGCCGTTGGAAGCAGTGGTTGTCGGAATTCGACGACGCAACTACGAGCTTGTGATTACTGAAAAAATACGCCGCGAAGGAAAAGCCGCCAAAGGCTAAGATGCCCCATTCTGGGAAAGCCAGTGTAAACATCGGCGGGCGATACGAGCTGATAAGCGCTTCTGTGTTTTATCTCGTCGGGCTGAGGCACTTTTAGTTGCTGGACCCTCGTGTGCGCGCGGATGACTCGAAGAATATTTTGTTTAGTCGAGCAAATATGAGGCACGCGACTCTGGTTGCCTCGAAGCCACCAGGAGTTTGGCGGCTGCCTGTCGCCGCCACATTGTGCGTGCGTGCTGTGCGTGCGTGCTGTGCGTGCGTGCTATGCGTGCTTGCTGCGCGTGCGTGCTGCGCGTGTTTGTCTTGTGGCTTGATGGCTTGACAAGAGGAGGCGCGTCCTCAACTAGTGAGACACGGCTACTTTATCGACATTGTGTAGCCTCTCCTTCCGCACTATTCGACTTTGTCTCTAATTCTTATCGCGTGAGAGATGCTACGGCATTAAAGAGCCGAGGACAATGTTTGATAAACGTTTGGTAAATTTATAATGTGAGGATCGTGAGTCTCGATTCGGTTGGACAAATGTCTTTTTTTTTTTTTAATAATAACGTAAAATGCCGCTGCGTAATATTTGTCATAGGAGAAGTCGTAGTGGCGAGGTGTTAATTCATTTTATCATTGCAATATTAATTTCACACGATCCAAATGTTTAATTAATGGCAATAAGTGCAGAGAGCTTTCGCATAAAAGCGTGCGTCAAAACATAAAATAAAAGTTGTGACCAAACATTAAATTATTTAATAATAATTTCGATATGCCGAGGCTATTCTATACCAATTCAAAATAGTCTCAATAATATTCTTATTCGCTTTGATATAAATTTTGTCTCTCAAATCGATAAGATATTAGTGAATTTTTAAAAATTGCTCCCACAATACATACACACGTGCGCATACAGAGCTCAGATCGCAAAGATTAAACAGTATCACCGAAAATATCGAAATTGTACCATTTATGCCGATTATTATATAATTATTCTGCCTCGACATAGTCTAAGTACCAATTAATAAAGCTTTAGTGCATCGTATAAATGTATAAATCATTAATAATACACGTATATCGTAGCGATTGGCGAAAATTCTCGTCTACGTTGGACAAAAGTATCCGTCGCGTACACGAGAAGACATTTACTCCAACAAAAACGTCGTAATACCCACATTACCGACAAAAGAAAACAATCGACTGCCTATTAAATGCTTGTATTGTTTGATATTAATTTTAAAAAAAAAAAAAAAAACTACATACACTGCTCGATGCACATTTGCACAAATAGACAAATACAATAATGATGGAGCTAACGAATTGCGCAATTTCAGGCGACGATTTCAAGCGGAAAATATAAAGAAAGGCGGAGTAGCCCAAGTAACGAGCAGAGTCCCATCGAAATTATAAAAGCCCCGTCTCCCTCTCCCACCCCCCACCCACCCCCCCATATATACCCCAAATTTATCATAACACAAACGCTCGCTAGCTGTAAGGCTAAAGAATAAGCGATGATCGTATGAAATAACGGCATGTGCAAATCGGCGAGGACCGTGCACCTCACCCCACCCCGCGACTCTTTATAATTTTCGACTATCTGAGGCGGACTAGTGGAATGCCGAGCGGCGGGAGCGAGTCTGCCCGAAAATGGCCAGGGCGCCACGCTTATCTCCGTGGTCCTCGAGTGTAAAGATAAACCCGATCCCCGTACCTAAGTATCTGTATGCGCATCTACGTGTTTCTATCTCTCTCTCTCTCTCTCTCTGTCCCTCCCTACTTTTGAAAGCCATTTCCCCCCCCCCTCCCTCTCCCTCTACCCCCCTTCTACCGCTGCTTCTTCTTCGTATCCTTCTCTCTTCTTCTCCCTTCTTCTCTATTGCATACCCACTCCCTCTCTCTCTCACTCATATGTTTAGAGACTGAGCTTTACGAGCCTTGAGAGGCTGTCTACATATGGCGGCTGTATCAAGGAGCGCGATTGTGAAAGCGCTCCAACTAGCATGAGGATGGTACGGGGGTGAGGAAGAGACAGAGAGAGAGAGAGAGAGAGAGAGTTGCGCGGTGGCGGTGGCTTGGGGAGGGGTAGCGGGGGGGGGGGGGTAGAGATATACGATAAATCAGACTTGTGTATGCCTTAACAAAATTTTTATGGACTTTTTCGGACTTTCTATATGTGCATGAACGCACGTTTACAGCATAAGGGCTAACTGAAGGCAAGATTGTACCAAAAGTGTCTTTAGAATATAAAGTATATACAAAAGTAAATTGTGATAAGCATCGGATCTGATTGCCCAACAAGGATTTCCTTTGTTCCCTGCTTTTTACGCTACTAATCGATCCTTAATACAGAAGATAGTCGAGCACGTTACGCTTGAATTTATTGACTGCGCTTCTACAAACAACGGCGATAGACCTTGTAATTTGTGCGCGAGTGTGCGTGCGTGCGTGCGTGCGTTACGTTGTAAAGCTTTAAACTACATTTGTGCGTTAGCCCTCGAAATTGCACGTACCTTGGCGTCGGGAATTTCACGTTGAGATGTCGACGTTAATTTATCAGCTATTTAAAAATGAAAAATAATAGCCGTTGATACGTGGAGGGGAGCAAAATGAAATGCTGGAAGTAATATTGGAAAGTTCTGAGCGCATCGCGCATCGGCTCTTCCACGTGCGATTAGCTTAAATATTCGACGACGAGTGTCGCATCGAGCGAAAACTACGGCAGCCAATGACAATTTCGCGGATATCGCAATGACGAGAGGTCCATCGCAGAAAATGCGTGCCTTATCTTCTCTGGTGTGATTTCAAATGCGCCGAAGGAGAGGTTTCGCGATTAACTTTTGCGAGGCTTGAAAGGCCAGGTAAGTCCGATCCAATATCCTCTTGAAAATGATATAATTACCATAAGCTTGGTCGTGCGAGTTATATTTGTAAGATATTTCTTTTAAGCATGAAATGCAGGCATTCGTCATATTATAATGAGCTTAATTATAATTGTACGTACCAAGTTGAATAATCAGCCCCGTATACCGGCGCGCTTAATTGCATGGAACTATTAAATATTCGTCTATGTAATAGTTTAGCATAATAGATGCGATACTTTGTCATATATTTGACAGGTAAATAATGTAGCTGTTATTAGGCGTGATTCTGCTCTCGCGTCGATAAATCATAAAAATTATATCAGCGACATCCCAATGGCTTAATCGAGATCGCACGTCGGATGCGACAAAGAACAAGCGGCCAATCAACACTACAGGAGCATCAAAGTCATGAGTACAACGTGACGATTGACTTGAAAAAAAGCTCAAGCGATCGAGATCGGCAGGGCTTTTTCAACCACATCACACATCACATAACACATATATATGCACATTCGCGCATACCTTGGCATCACACGCTAAAAGTTAAACGCCGCACTATCAGCTCATTGCCCTATTATATACTAGAAATATCGTGCGATATGCTATCTCGGTCGTGCATCTCTCTCTCCCTCCCTCTCTCTCCCTCTCCCCCTCTCTCTCTCTCTATCTCAGCTCCCGCCTTTCCTACAACTTTTTCATTCGATGAACTATCAGCAGCATTGGAAGTACGGTTTCTACGCGATTTTTGCGAGATTATCTCTTATCCCTTACTATTTAATAAAGGAGAAGCTCACGTGACCGTCGAGCTTTGCGATGCACACAAAGCTTTTCTTTCTCACATGCAGCGCTTATCGATCCTGCTCTGAAAACTTTGGCAAATCAGCATTAAGAACAATCTATAATAAAATTCACCATACTTTCATATAATAGAACGCCAATCAATAGAAATATTACGAATATGCCTGAATTTACGATCGTTGCCAAGATGTGCGCGACTCTACATCCGAAGATGCATTTTGCTTAAAATCGGCCTCTCGTCACTGATGTCTCGTCTGTCTCGGCAATCTGCTTGGAGAATTGTTCCAACTAATGTAATTAGGACCTCTTTTAGCGGCCATTTTTCATTTATATTATTTCAACATTGTATCCGTGCAAATTTCTTTTTGAATTGCTGATAATGTCAATAGAAAAGGACTTTAACGGGATAACAGAGTCATACGAAAATAAGTTGACTTTGCGTCATATTAACCTGCAGATTAACAATCATAATTGTCGTCAGTTAAAATATAAAAAAAATTCACGTCTTGACGCTACGATGATACATGTGGGAATTCACTGTTGTTACATATTATACGAAATCATCAGTGCCCAGGCAATGCATTTGAATCTGAACTAAATATGAAAATCATCGGACATTGCGTGCAGAAGCGACGATTGGAGAAAAAAAAATAGTGCTGCATTGGAGGTACGTAACCCGAGGAATGATAAATGATAAAAACGGGAATAGAACGCTTTCGGGTAATTTCAAGTCAAAGCACCTCGATCCTCTTGGCGTTCTCTCGGCCATTTCCGGGCGAAAGAGCGGTTTGCGCCCTGGTAGCGCGAATAGCTCGGTAAACGGGGAGCCAGTGGCGGCGAAGGCGAAGGCGAAGGCGATGGTGGCGGTGGCGGCAGTCAAGCAAAAGCCAAATAAAGAAGGCAAAGGAGGCCGGAGGTGTACAATGAGAAGCCCTCATACGGCGAACAAAGAAAATCCAGGCTGGTCGATCTGCCGAAGGGAGCTACCGATAGCCTAGTCGGCACGTACGTA